>JAZBGY010000001.1:0-272122 GCA_037414755.1 Lydus trimaculatus
GTTTTTAATTAATTAATTAATTAATTTATTATCATTAGTAATTGGTGGAAATTCATTCAAATATATGATAAAAACTGGGTACTCGCACCCTTAATTCCTGCATTATTATAAAACAGACCGCATAATACTGTGTATAAAAAGCGTAGATTCAACACCCCAATTGATTCGATTCAAATTTGTGTTCATCTTTTGGTTTCTATAAGAAAAATTACCAAAAAATGGATTTTAAAATTTTTTATCACCAATCAATTCGGGCATTGTTTATATTTATCATTACTTTTTAAATATAGATATATTATAAGCTTAATTAAATTAAGACTTAAGACTAGAAATAAATTAATAAATTATAATACAATACTAGATATTATCAAAAATTGCATCATTTTCAATGATATTAATTCAACAAAAATTTAAAAAATAAAATAAATTATCAACTTTTATCTGACTAGAGATGCAAAGAAGCTTGATTGGAGAATATCAACAAAATTAAAATACCAACAAGTTTGGTCCCCCAGCATAATAAAATGTTGGGTTAATTATTTAAATAAAATTTTGAAATGAAATTAACGAGAAAAATTGGCAAAATCTCAGACTATGCAAGTTATATTTTTATTATTATTAAATTTATTAATTTTTTTTTGGTTTTTTGTATAACTTCAACTATGAGTACCTGTTTCGGTTTTCTATATGTTTCTCAAAAATTCCCTTTATTTTATCAATTTTTTTCGTAATAAATGATGCCATACACTTTATAAATTATGACTAGAAACTACTAAATCCCTATATACTACTCGTAGCTAAAATATAAGGATGATAATGTTAATGATGATGATGATGATGATGATGGATGATCTTTCTTTATTATTATTATTCAAAAATTGGATATTATGGGCTAATTTCGATTATAACAAATAACAAAAATCAAAACATATTCGAATAAAATTTGAAGCGCCTTATTCACTTTTATTCGAAAAATTTGTTTTATTTTAGCTAAATATATGTAAAAATGGACCGCCAGATTCCGACAATCACACATTGCATTGATCAAATTCAAATTATCATATAACAACATGTTATCACAGAAAAATGGAATATGTCTGAAGTAGAAGAAGAACAAGTAGAAATCAATTGAAATAAAGTTAATCGATCGGCGGTTTATTATGTTCTGTGATTATTCGGGGGGCAAAAACACGTTTATTTACAGAGTTTTAATGAAAATTGTAGACCCATCTGCCCAATAAGAACGAAACTTTTCCATAATTTTTTTCATATTATAAATATATACATACACATCACAACATCGAAAAAGAATAACGGAATTATTTTGGCAATCAGATATGTCCCTCCGTTTTTTATTATTTTTTTTTTAATCTTTTGTTTGTCAAAAATGGCATTTGGAGTGGTTTTGATTTAATTATTATTATTATTTTTTTTTCATTTAAATACAAATGGCAATTTTTTTTCAAATTGTATAAAAATATATTTGTCACATATTTTTATTATTTATTATTATTATTATTTACATTCACTATTAATAATAAACAATATTAACAAAAATATCATGAATATGGGTGGAAGGGTCTCTATTTGTAAATACGACGACAACATTCTTCTTTTATCAAATAATTGCAGAATTCGAACAATTTCGTTGATGTGATTGCCCGAATCTGTTGATTATATAAACGAGACAGGTACGTTTCTTGTCCTGCGACAGGAAAGGACCTATGTTTGGGTTCATTTTTTCAAATTTTATTATCAAGTTTTTTTTTGTTTATTTTGTATAAAATGGTGCGATCGAATGGACCCCAATATATATACAGCATGGGATGAAATATGGCCTGATAGCGAGGGTGCGGATTTTGTTTTTTGTGTTTTTTTTTGTGTTTTGTATTCTTGTCTTATTAATAATCATAATAATAGTAATAATAATAAATTTTGGATCCGCGTGACTTATGGCGGATTTTATGAAATTTTACATAATTTTTTTTTTGTCTAAATAGAAACACGATGACCGCCCTCTCACGATGAGAAACAGTTTTACACAAATAATTGCAAAAACATACCCTGTATCCTAGAATCACTTCGCTGCGTTTTTTAATTTTTTTTTATTATTATTTATTATTATTAATTTTTATATAATATAAATTTTATTTTCAAAGAAATTGATTATTATCCGCTCGTGTCTGATTGGGAGACCATTGGATAACGGAGAACAATCCCGATAAAATCCAAAAAAATCCATTCTATTTCTATTATAATTAATAAGATAGAGAGAGGAGGAACCCATATTCCAGCAGATTCCGACAAAATCCTCTTCTCGTTTGTTATCATTCACTTTTAATCATTCCTACTAATCAAAGGCAACATATTTGTGCTTTAAAATGTCGATTAATTTCTGCCATAATTTGGGTTTTTTAAAAGTGGTAATAACTTTGTGGAAGAATTTCATGGTGCAATTAAATCGTTTATAACTGTAATAAAAACGAAAAATTTATAGTCAACCAAATACAACTTGACTTTGTGGTGATAAAATGAGATAAAAGTTTATTGATAGTAAATTCTCTCATTTAAAAATTAAGAGACATATCTTTTGATTGTTTGGACTCTCTTTAAACGTATAGTTTGTCACGTATTCCACTAGTAGAGCGGTCAAATCACATTTGGTTTACTGTATTTTGTCAGATTTGGTATTGTAGGATCAATTTACAAAAACAAAGTCGGTAAAGTACTGTAAACTAGCTACATTTACATAGAAAATCAAATTTGTTTTGTTCAACTGGCAGTACCGAAAAGAGAGAGTTTCAAAGGCGTGATTGAAACAATTTGTTTCGATATTTGCGGATCTGTAAAGATAGTCAAGCTAGATTTGGCTTACTATAAGCTTCATTTTTGGTATTGTAAACTGAAGTGTATTTTTTACTGCAAAGTCTATCTGTAAAAGCAGCTTGAACGCATATGAAATAAAGTTAATGAAGTATTGTCATAGGAATACAGTGAAGTAAATCTGGTTTGACCATAGGATGTTAGTCAGAAAAAGAAAACGCCGATGAAAATAGAGAGCAATTTAAGACTAATTCGGTCAAGTCAATTTTGATTTACTCTATGTACAAGCATTGTTTGTATGATCTTTGTTGAATAGAATGGAAGTTTTTTTTTTTATTTTATCGGGATTTGTTATGTTGTGTGGTAATGTTTTTGGTCTCGAAATTACAAATGCGGGTGTCGTCATTCCCTAAATCTAGATAGAAATATAAAAAAATAATAGATTTTCAGCGCTGAAGGAATGCTATTAGTTAAGCGTGGAATGCACTACTACCAAAATCAACAAAATTAAACAAATTTTACAAATAAATAGATAAATAAATCAATAAATGAAAGAATAAATAAGCAATAATAGCGTAAAAATTGTTGTTAATTTTGTTTCTTCAAATTTAATTTAAACAACTGCTTCAATATTATATAAGACTAGAACAATTTTTTGTAAGTTTTCAGTCATTCTGGTTAATAAAAATATTGCACAATTATATCTCAGCCGAAATGAATAAATAAACAAATAAATAAATAAATCAAAAAATAAAAGAAGCTTTGGTTTCTTTGCCTTATAACATACCATTTTTTCTTTCCCAAAAAAATAAATATCTAAATATATTAGATTTTAATAAATATTATATATGATTTTGTTTTGTTATTATTATTATTTTTTTTTTCTCAATTTCTTACTAAATATCTGTCTTAAGACTAAAATTAATTCTAATTCATCATTATTTAACTATTTAACCGCAGCCAATTTTGGCTTGTATATAATTTGACTAGAATGGCCCAGCCGAGTGTTCCTTACTAATTTTTTATTTATTTATTATTATTATTTTTTTTTTTAAATATAAAACCTTAACCGCGCCCCGGCTTGCCTAGAGCTTTTGAGCTTTTTTTTCTTTCATAAATTCCTTTAAATATTGTTTCATTTTTCTTTAGAGGTGTGGAAAAAAAGAAAAACTCAAAAGTTACAAAGCGTCAACTATTTTTCATCATTTTTCTTTTAATCAACAACTAGTTTGTTTCTTTGGCGAAAAACGCACAGTTTGCATTTTATTAAATATATATATGTATAAACTTATATAATAATAATAATAGTAATAATAATAATAATATTTATAATTAGATAAAATTCATAAATTGTGAACGCATTGTTCTAAAATCGATAATGGTATCGCGACCACTCTTTGTTTATTATTTTATTAATTAATTAATTTTCTGTCTTGGCTAACCTAAATCACTACTTCTTAATAATTTACAAGATTAATAATAAATATATATATATATATATATTTAGTTGGTACTTTGTAAAGATTATGTTACTTAATTTTAGTAGAAATATGCTATTTATCTTTTAAAATTTTTCATTAAATTTAAACACAAAACGTGTTGTGTGGTGGCTCTGATTTTCTGTTATATTCTTCCATTATAGTCTTTAAAATGGGATTTTGTGCCTTTTTGGTCGTTAAGGCTGCAAAAATTTCAAGACTCCGAGCCAGTTATAGAGATCTGTGACTAGTATTGAAACATCACAGTTTACATGCCTGGATTTTTCTTTTTTTGTTATATTTGTTTTTTGAAGGAATTTGGCAACTGAGCAGGCGGAAGCGCCATCCGCCCCCATTAATTTTTCCCTATTCAATTACAAGATTAAACACACATACTTACAATAAAAATTAATTAAGAATAGACGGCGTCTCAAAATAGTTTTTTTTTTCTTATCATTATTATTATTATTTGTTTATTTTTTTTCTCTAAATACATTTCACGAACGAGAAGACAAAACGGCCTGTACAATCAAACACTGATTTGTTATTTAATCACAGCCCATTTGGAATTTCTCGAAGGATCAGGCGGTGGGCGCAACCATACCTATTGTATTTTTCATTATAACTATAATAAATATATTTTATACATTACTAAATAAATGCTCGGAGGAATTTTTGTGTTCTTCTTCATCTTCTTCGAAGGTTATTCTGTTTTTTTTTTATATTGCACCAGGCATGTACTTTATCTATATAAATATTATATAGTATATTTATATAATGTAATTACTAAGTGTTAATATTTTTTATTTATATAAAGTGTTAATTCTAGTATACTAATGGCTGAGGAGCGTTTTCTTTTCATATCATTTTAATAGTTTCAAAATAAACACACTATATGAGCTCGATCGGCCAAGGTTAGTAAGGCCTATTGGCATCCTTGGGCCTCTTCAGCTGCACCTTAAGTCTCTTCATACCAATTTGGAAGCCGTTCATAGCTTGGATGGCTGCTTGAGCACTTGCCGGGTTGTCGAATGATACAAACCCTAATTAAGTGTTTTATTTTATCAATTATAAATACAATTTGTTTTTAGTTCTATGAATGTTTGAAATAAAAATAAAACTTACCGAAACATTTGCTTTGATTTGTAGCACGATCAATGAACACTTTCGAACTGATAACATTCCCGAATGGTAGGAACATTTGCATCAATTCAGCATCACCAAATTCTTGAGGTAAATGGTAGATAAATAAGTTGCATCCTTCAGGACCGGAAATAGAACAACCTAAACATAGATAGAAAATAAATAAATTAACCAAACATGGATATATTGTACCTAAGAATAATTTTCTTAATTTCATATTGAAGCTTTAATTGCTTACAGAATATCTGTATAGTGTTTTGACTAAAATTTAGATTGTGATCAACAAATTCTATATCTTAATGTATTTGATGATTGCAATGGCTTAGAGAGGAATCGGAATTTGTCGTCTAAATATTTATTTTCCACCATCCAACATCAAATACAAAGAGATATAGGTTTAGTTAGATAGCCAACATATAGTGCAACTTATAAATATAAATAACACTGAACATAGATAATATAGACAGGAATTTGAAATGCAACACTGTTGCAGAAATATGAATTGTAAACATTTTTGTAATATAAAACTTTTTTTTTTTGGTTGAATTGAAAAATAGAGAATTTATTCAAACATTTAACAAATGTACATAAAATTTATAGCTGAAACGTTAGCTCATTTAGTGAATTTTACTAGTAAGTGAGGAGCATTGGGAATATACACATATACACATACAGATAAACATATATATATATACACACACACATTAACTTTAGAGTTAATTAATGTTTACGTGAGCGTTTGATATCTTACCTTCCCTCTGTGCAGGAGCAACTGCTGACATAGGTTGGGGAATGGCCTGTGGGAATTGGCCATAAACCGCGGGGTAAGCTGCCGACAAATATATAAACAAATCACACCCATACTTTACCATCAATGCAACAAAACATGCTTTGCATGTAAACACAATTTTTTTTGTAGCTTTACAACAAATTTAATATAAAAGCTACATAAAAATTGTACAAAAATGATGATTCTGTTAGTTTGATGATTGATGATGATGATGATGATGATGATGGAATTGTGGAACTTTCTGTTATTTCATTTTAATGCTCCACGATTAAATAAAAAATTTTAAATTCCATTTTAACTTCTGAAATTCCTACATAATTCTTCTAATGGTTTCTATATTTATTATCATTATTATTATTTTATTTTTTTCATTTTTCTATTTAATTAAATATTGTTAAGTGAATTATAGAAAATATATAAAGCAACAACATCAAACATTTCTGTGTAACATCGAACAACTGGAGGTGATATCAAGCCTACATTTATCACATCTATAATATACAAAAATTAAAAAAAAAAAACATTCAACATGATCTATAATAAACTGAGTCTAATTTTATTCGGATGGATAAATCAATAATTTTTGTTAATTAAAAATGATATTTCAACTTACCGACTCCCGGATATGGTTGCATTCCCGGATAAGCTGCATGTTGTAATGCTGCCTCACCATTAGGCAATCCTTGCGCTGGAATGGACAGATGTAGCGCATCTACATTTCAGTTATTTCAGTCCTTATTTTATATGAACATCAAAACAGTATTTAGACAGATTAGTCTTTTGTTGTTAATTAAATAAATTAATGAAAGAAACTAATGATCAAAAGACTAATCTGCCATCGAATTAATTGAGTAAATTCAAACTTACGGGCTGGATAAGTTTGTGGTATACCATTCGTATAGACGGCTTCAGTACCACCCGGTTGTCCATTGGGTGTTTGTGCTGCCATATTAAATGTTGGCATTGTCGGTGATGGTAGACTAGGTATGGCACCATTCACCGGTTGACCAGAACCAGCACCTACACCAACATCTAGCCAATGTTAAAAATTGACAAATAATCGGTGTTGAATTAATAATAATATAATCTGTACCTGATGTTGGTGGTACTACTGAATTGGCCATACCATTTAATGTTGCATGAGGTATTTGTGTGGCTAATGCTGCCATTGGATTTATATATGTTCCTTGTGCTGTTGCTGCTGCCATTAATGCAGCTTGTTGTTGAAAGTCCAAAGAAGGCTATAAGCAAAGAACAAACAAAACATATAAAAACACTAAATATTGTGAACAATAGAAGAGAAACATTTTTTTTTTTGTAGATAAACTTTGGTTATTTTACCTGTGCGTAAGCTCCGTAAGCTCCGAATTGGTTGAACACGAAGGGATTGAGAAGACTCATGTTGCCGGCCATCTGCTGCATGCGTCTAAGTTGGCGTTCCTTCTCAGTATCGGCAAATTTAACTACTAGGCTGGAAGAGGCTCCCTGGAAAATCAAACAAAATCCCATTTTAATACAAATATAAGCGTTATACTAGATATTATAACAATAATTTTGCAACCTTATACGAGATGTATTGAACAAAGGATGTAAAGGTTCATAAAATTTGAGCTTTTCTAATTCAACTTTCTCTTAATTGATTTTCGTATTTCAACAAAAAGAATTTGTTTGGTATTTTTTTGTCGGTATGTGTATGTTACATTCCTAGACAATTTCTATACGAATCCTGGCGGCATTCAATAACAGACAATGTCTTTCTGTCTGCGGTCTGATCCGATGAGAAGACATGTGGAATTGGATCGCGCCCTCCAACCGAGCTTGGATTTAACGATTTCTAATAGATTTGTGTAAGCGACAGAGCAAAAGATACCAATAGAATGAGAGAGAGGGGGAGGACGCGAGAGAGAGACGAATTTCAACCATCTATACTAAATTGTTGTTCTTTCTCCTTTTCGTCCTTCCCTCAGGCCATACCAATTGATTTGCTTCAAAGGATCAAGAAAGGATTTACTTCTAAACTGCTTTCTAGACGTTTTATATTACATTTTTCTTTCTAGATGGTTGCTACTGTTGGTTCGATAAATTCACAAAGTGTCAAAATCAATAATTTTGCATTTTTGAGGGAATTAAACAGGAAAAAGAGAGATTAAAATGGGATGAATAAATGGCAGGTTAAATTGAATAAGGCGGACGCGCCTCATTAAATGTACAAGAATGAAGTGGACCCTGTGGGTACAATATTAAACATGCATGAAGTTGGGTGTGTTTCTCCACCATTTCCACTCTCTGACTCACATTTAACAACGTTCTCATCCACTTTCCATATAAAGTTAATGTAAATTACTTAGATTGCAAATTCTCTTAAATACCCCCATTTTAATGACTATTTCATTTTTATTCCTCTTATATACGAACGGTTTTAAAACTTTGTTGTTTGTATTTTATTAAACTAAATTGTTTTTTAAAACACATCCAAAATCCGGACGAGCTCAATGTTTTAATTGAATTATTTAATTGAAAATCTATATTCATACTAAACATTCAGTGTTTACAAAAACTGTCTGTGATTCTGTGAATATTGTTAAATGCTTCCATACAAGACTAAACCATTCGTTTGTTTGTCTTAAACTAGAAATATACGAATCACAGAATGTGCCAGGACAAAAAAAACATTCAAATATTCCAAACACGCTTTAGATTTTCACACGTGGCGTCAATGGTGGTGGTGGTGGTAGGTGGTAACAGTAGTGGTAAACAGGGTTCCTGTATACACTTTAGGAAAACAGATGTGTGGGGATTTGGTAACCGCTACGAAAAACTGTTAGCATTCCATCCCTTAGTTTCAACAGGTGGTCAGTTATTCTCCGTGTATTGTTGCTTGTTGTTGAACATAGAAATTGAATTCAATCTTTTTATCAATTTTATACACACATCTATCTCTCTCTCTATATATAAATATCTATATATATATATATATTTGTTTTTATTTTCAACAGAAACTCAATTTTAAATTTTATTGAAAATATCGATGTTGTTTATTAGTTAAACAAAGTTAAATTGATGAAATATTGTACATGTTGTTGGTACATATTGGTTGATTTAATAGTTTAAATATTGATGGATTTCAGTTTACCTACAGCAAATATCTGCAGATTTAATAATATAGTTTTATTCGAATTAATCCAGTATAGATATAGATATTTATTTATATATGTGGTTTGTTGTATATTTCAACCCCTAAAAACTATTCAATTAATTGGTATTTATAGAGAGGATGGGTTTGGTTATTATTTAACGAAAAACATGTTTCAACAAAGGTTTGAAATTATTAATACGCAACCCTTTTTTTTTGTATCCATATGAACATTGAACACAAATAAAATAACTATCGATTTACTCTTCAACAAATGACAAAATAATGATGTTCAAAGTTGATGGTTATTTGATAATGTTTTGTAATTACTTCCGTGTTTTATTTTAAAAGCTTTCTACAATGTAAGTTATGAAAACAATACGTAAAGATCGTCAAATAGTAATGAAATGTGATCATGTTAGTTTATTCAGATCTACAGAGGATTTCAGTTGAATAATTGATGAAATTTCGAATTAGGAGAACGAGTTAAAAAGGAAAGTGCAAATCTAATTTATTATTTAAAACGTTTACTCAATATAATTGAGATGAAAATAAACATGACAAAAATTAATTCGAATTGACACACACACTCGTTCTATCCCCCTTTAACGTTTGTATTATTGCCCTGTTTCTTCTGTTACAATTTATTTATTATGTTGGATTTATATTCAGAGAAATTCGGTTATATTTACACTATTGTCACAGGAAGCGTATAGAATTCGTTAGTAAACAAAGTAAGTATTTATTATTCATATCATCATTTCTACTTATCTATATTTCCTTCTTGTTTAATTTACAATTTTTAAAATGTGCAACAATAAATTTTTAAGCACATCATCCTTGTAATACAGATAAGAGAGAATGTACGCTTCAACAGTAGCATCCCTATTACATTTTGGGGGTGTGTATCAGCACTAGGCAGGTTGATCCGGTCAGCTAATGAACTGTAATCCTGCAATAATGAGCGCTAGAGCGGTACGCGTCGATGGGCTTTAGTTTCGGCGTCACTTCCTCTGCGTCCTTTCGTCCCCTGAACTCAAACACACACATACACACTAATACTTTCTATGTAATGTAGCCATACAAATAGATATCCACCATACAACCAATATATACAGTCGACTGGTCTCAATTACACACACTGGATAATTATAGTTTAGATCTATCGTCGTTACAGTCATGTAAACATTGCAATGGTTCTTTTCCGATAACGATTCCGTTTGATGAGACCACAGAAAAAAATGATGAAACTTTTTTTTTTTTTTTGGTCAATGTATTTAGGAACAAATGAGCGACAATTTTTCATTCGGTGTATTTTATTGGATTCGTAAATCTCCTGATGGTTTTGTTCTTTTAATTTTAAAGTGAGATTTGATCTGGTTTTATTGAAAGTCAATCTATTCTAACCCATTAATGATTTACTAAGATTGTTTGTCAAAGTATTTAAAGGAAATCTTCACCTCTCTTTTACGACAATTGTCGTTTCCATCTTCATCTAGTGATAAAGAGGTTGTTGTAAGATGCAAATTCAAAGTTGAAATGTTTACACACACACACACGTACACACACAGATAGAACAAAGCCGGTATGATTTGTTTCATGGTTATAGTATGTACATAACAAATAAATTTAATTATGTCTAAAGCATGCGTGCTTGTATGGAATTGAATGTGGCTTGTATTCAATATACTAAATAGGACCAACATCTCAAATTGTTTAGAAAGAGACAGATATAATCACGGTAGGTGTTTGTAATTACTTCATTAAGTTACGATCACACTAACCAACATCAACAACAACAACAGCAACAGCAGCAGCAGTAGTAGCAATAGTTGGAGTGAGACATGTGTATGTAGACTTAAGTGTGATTAGGAAATGTCATTGGCAGATGGTCGAAATGTACACACAATACCACTTGAATGGTTTTGTTGTTGGCCATAGTCGACGATATCAAAACCAACAAACTTCTAAGTAGGACCAATCAGTTTAATGCTTACCAAATATATAGGGCATAGTTGTGTTGAGAAGAAGTAGAGGAGAGGAAAGCTTTCACGTTTACGAGAATCAAAGAATGACAGACATTCTAATAGAAACCAGATAAAGCGATTATTTCACATCAACACCAGCAGCTACTACCCTTTCAACGACAACAACAACAACAACAACAACAACTTTAAGATTTTCTGACAAATGCAAACAATAATGTACAGAGTTCTGTTGGAAATTGTCCTTATTGTTAGCTTGTACTATTTTTATGGTTAATTATAATTAAATTGACAGGATAAGATTAGTTATCAGTTAAATCATTCTATTATCGACTATGTCCTGTTTGACTAACAATTATGATTACATCTTGTTATAGGAGGGGGGCATTTAATATTGGCACAGGTGTTCGATACGATAACTAGAGCATTCATGCTCTCAGTGCAATAGATCTTTATAATCCTCTAGAGCTTCTTCGATATTTATGTTTACTTGCAACATCAACATTACGTTCCTCCTCAATAATAACATCTGAAATCCTATATAAATCACTAAAATATTCCATAAATTACGTTAACAAAACAAACATAGAATGGAAGAAATTGTTTGTGAAATGATGCCAATTTATTCTATTTTATATATCAAAGGTAATTCAAGTGATAATAGAGGATATTTAGACTGTAACAATATGACACAAATGATGAAAGAAGAACAGGTACTTTCTTATCATTATTCTATTCTTGTTATTTCATCAATAAAACAAGCAGTGAAATATTGATTTTGTTACATGATTATTTTATAAATTAATAAGTTATTTGATATTTTCAATAGTTCCAAGATATTCCAGAATTATCTTTGTTAGAATTCCTGCCATCGTCAATTAGAAATGGTATGTCACCTGTCATCTCGAGCATTACATTGCCATTTTCTCATCACCATACTATCGTCCTTTCCCCGTATTTAATGCATCTAAGAGGGAAATTATGTCACTTAACAGAAACAAGGGACATCCAACTAGGACTAAAAGCTCAAGTTGGAGTTTATAAATGACTTACACGACGCGACCACACACACACACACACACACACACACTCACACACATACAGTACAGGTTCCTTCCGTTGAGAGAGGACCGATCATGTTAAATGATGATCCTGCTAAGTATTCTCAACAGACTTACGAATACTTGAGGATTAAGTAGGCAACTCTTGACAAATTAACTTGTTTTCTTACTAAATATTTGTCGAAGTAAGAGATTTCAACAATACAAATGTCTTGAATTAAGTATCTCTTTTCAAAGATTTTGATTCTTGACTGTTATCATAAAATTTGTAGAAAATTAAACTATAATCAAGTTTATTCTTTGTTCTTTTTGTTCTTTTATAAACTTTCTTCACACCCCCTATTTGACAGTTTGATAAAGTGGTTGCCATATTTTATAATACAAGAAGAAACTTTACCTTATCTCAAATATCAGGACAGGGTCTGATGTTGTGTGTGTGTGTATGTATGTGTGTACATAATAAATACAATTATTAAGTTGAAACTCCCTTTATCCGAAATAATAAGTATCTTCCAACCTTACAAAAAAAAAAAAAATACAACGGCAGGAGAAAAAACAACACCACCAAAATATGAAACTGAAAACTTTTCCGAGTTCTTACATTAGCGATAAATTATATTTCACACACTTTATGTTTTGTGTTTTCAAGTTCATTATAAATGAACAAAAAAAAAACAACAAGCAGAAGCTTGGAGCTTATTTTTTCTTAAAGAACCAGAGGAATGCCCAAAGTTTCAACAGTTTATCACACCTCAAGATGAATTCTTTAATTTCGGTTTACAAATCAATTTTTTTTGGGTTTTTATATGAAAGTCTTCTATCTGAAGTTTAAACAAACTTATTTTATATGGCTGACTTTAACTAAATTATGATTAAGTAGTAGAGTGCTTCATAATTTTCTTAAATGATATACAAACAGTATGATGGCAGTGTTAATCTATATAAAACGGTACAGTTCACTAATGTCATCTAAACGTCTCATAATTGTGTATTCATGCATAATATGACATTATTTAAGCTTGCGTTAATCGTTGTTTCCGTTATGAAACGCCTTTACAGTCATAATTCGGTCGCACCAACACTCTATCATCTTTCTCTCTCTCTGTTCCTCTCACATCATTATTTATCTATCTTATTGTGAAAATTTTACATAGGTAGAGAGAGAGAGAGTATAGATCGATTCAATAACATGGCAAATTTCCTCCTTGTTGTTTTATTTTAGAAAAACAATACAAACGATGAGAAAGGGAAAGTTTTCAATGTAAAATTGACTAATTAAGAGATTATTTTTTTTTTGTTTAATTAGCCTTTTATTATCGTTAAAATTTTTTTCTTATATGAAATGTTAGAATTCTAAACATTCAAAACAAGTATATTAACGAGAGAATAAAGTAGAAACATGAGGTGAGATGATGGTAGTATGTTGAAACTGACAAACCTCCGCCGGTTGTTATTTTATGTAAATTAGTCCGACCTGAAACTTGCAAATGAGGCAATAGTGGTGTGCATATGGCCCCGTTTTCGAACAATGGAGGCGTATTTTGAACTATGCAGATTATGTGTACTCAGTCATTATGGCCACTTGAGCGTTTTGTTTGTTCTACAGTAGGACCTTTTACTATCTACTCCTATATAGACATACAGACACACTCACACATACGCATACACACACACAACAAACACATACGTGTATAAGTATGAAAACAAAAGGCGAATAAGAAGACAAGCTTTTCCGTTACCAGAAAAGTTTAACAACTATAAGTTTCCATCTCGATAACCGTTTTTGTTTTTAAAGATCTCATTTCAGCCGATCCAACTATCAAACAACAATTAAGATTAAGCTGAAAGTATTAAAATCTGCAGAGGAACTGTAATTAAACCCTTTAATTCTCATTAAGATACAGTAGCATTTCTGGTTTTAGTTTCAATTTTGGCCCAACTTTCAATAGTTCTATATTTCAGCCTAACTTCAGTTTGGCCTTCAATAAGGCTTGACATTTAGTGCATAACTATTGTGTTAACTACTGACAACGATTGATCGAGTGTAGTCGTAGATGTGACACAGTTTCATGTAAAATCCCTAAACCAAACAACAATGATACTTATTGTTCAATGATGATCGAACTTTAATAGGAGACACGTCAATAGCCATACTGTACAGACCATTGGTTAATTTCAGGATATCTTCTAATTGAGAAAAAGTAATTGGTAAATGTAAACAGAGTTATTGTGAGTTTTCCAATTTTAAAACTAAGCTCTACTTAAATTCAAACCAATATAGAGAGTAGCTTTTGTAAAACAAGATTTGCCACTTGAACTTTGAAAATTTCATTACATCCAATCATCCAAACAATTGCTCATGATATGAACCTTGACATTCATTGTTATATCTGTTCAAAAACAAACAATTCTCATACACTGTTAGTATGTATTATTATTATTATTATTATTATTCGGTTTCTCAACATTGGAGAACTCGTTTCAAATTGTATTTGAGATGAAACTCTCAAATTCAAGTTTCCGGTCAATTTGTTTTTGTTCTAATAAATAGGAAAAATTCATTCAGGGAAATATGAAACAAACGACTTACCGGCATAGTTTGGCTCCCGTGCAAGCTATTAATGGCCGCTTGCGCTTCCTGATGCGAACTGTATTTCACAAAAGCGCAACCTATAAAAAATATAAGAAGCAAACAAAAAAAAAACAACTATAAGAAGAAGAAAAAACGGTATTGCGAGTTAACGAATATTTCATAGTGAACAATTTCTGAGTTATTTAATAAAAATACCTTATTTTTCCTCTTTCTCTCCTTCTTTGTGTCTATTTGTGTTTCGTGTAAATGAGTCAGTTTGGTTGTGAGATAAATTTCATGTATTCTATTCTTTTTAACATTTTTTCCATTGTATAATACGAAAAAAACGAACACAATTTGTTGACTGATTTTAATCTACGAGGATACAAGTGAATTTAATTCAAACTAATTACTTTATACAATATTATTTACAGTTAGCTGTAGGGTTTTCATTTAAATCCGCACCATTTAGTTATTGAAAATATTTACATAAATGTATGTAAATCAAAATATATGAGAGATTCTAGCTAATAAAGTATTCTGAATAGGGTGATGATTCCTGCCTGTTTCTCCATAGATACGAGATCGGAAACGATTTCAGCGCTTTTTTATCAAATGATTTTTTCCATATTCATCATCTGCTTTCTTTACTTTCGTTTTTCTTTTGCTTTCAGGAAAGAATGGCCTCTTAACATTTTAATATTTAAGTTAGTTTGAGCGATGATGCTTCGCGTGTCTTCCGCCGGAAAAATGAGATTTGTGAACGGGTAATGAATTTTCTATGCAAACAGAGACTTGTCTCTTTTTACATATAATTCAGAATATTTTCATATTTTATATATTATAAAATTAAAAAATTTACTTCCACATACTTGAATGTTTACAAAACATTTTTTTCCCTCTACACTTAGTCTACGTTTTGAAATATTTGTATTTTTTTTTTTTGTTCACTGTTGGGTGAGAATAGAGACGAGATAAACGGAAGTATGTAGTATTTTATGAAAGTGTTATCTTCTTGGTTGGAATATATTGAAATTCCGTTGAGTGTATTTATAACACAACTGGTCCCAAGAGTGGTAATTAATCAGAGATTTTCATGAAACGAAGATCTGATCTTGTTTCTCTTTACAAATTCATTGTTTACAGGGAAATAAAAGTGTTTCGGTTTATTTACTTGAACAATAATTGTAGATTCATTCAACTGTACCATAATGGTATGAAAATGGTTGATTTCTGTTGTAATACAGCTGAAATTGATGTTGATTGTTTCAGCAGTTTACATACATTTTCTTTATAAATATGTGTGACTTTGGTGGAGGCGCCGGGATATAAAAGCGCTTACTTGTTTTGAGTTCCTTCCAGTTTCTTCTTGATAAAACAATGAAGTTGCAGGAGAAAGAGAACAAAATTTGCGAAATACTCTGACTATAAAATTTTGAATTAAGTGAGGATAAATCTTGTTATGTTCAGATAAATCACTTTGTGTATGTATTGATTTCTCTGCACTTCGTATTTGGATGAGCAGGCCCCAATTCCCACTAATTATGTTTATTGCAATGACAGTCAATCGTATCTCTATTACAAATTTCTATTCCTCACTAGTTCTCTCTCTTTCTATTTTTGAATATTTATATTTATTTATTTCTCTGGAGGTTCACAATTCTAATTTTCTCTGTTAGGACCTTGCTTTTCACCTGGATCGGTCGCAAAACCATTTTCTTCCAATATCAAAGACATGGTGAATATTTCACGCTTCAACCATTTCTAAACTCAAAGCAGATTTTGCGTTTATATACCTATATTGTAGAAAATTCTTTACTAAATACCATTTGGGGGAAGAGAATTTCTGCACGACTTGTTTATACAAATGGACGAATGTTTTGATGGTAAAAAATTTAAATATACTGTTCTTCAAGTCTTTCACTAACTACTCCTCTTTCAGAATGTACTCTCACCGTATTTCGAAATAAATTCTAGTGATAAATTTTTCGGGAATTTTAATTAAGTACAAGATAAAAGTAATTTGTAGTAAATTACAAATTTTATGTAAATGTAATTTGATCGTTATGAATCTTTTCATTCGTTATTCTCTCTCTCATTTCGTATTTTTTTTTACGTTTAGTTACAAACCAATTTTTCTCAAAAAGCAATAACGGACCGAGTTGTCTGACATCAAAAGATGATATTAAAATTGACAAATGAGTTAATATAAAAAGAAACCTTAAGAGCAAAAGGTATTTTCCATAGGATTCATTAAAAGGATTTTACTACAGTATAGCTTCATTTCTAATATCATGATCTCAACTTTCTGATATCATAAAATGCAACTAAGGATTTAATAAAAGTTTAATTAGAAAATTTTCTTTATAATGCGTGAAATTAACTCCAATCGTATTTTGTATAAAGTGTAACCTAGTTTGCGAAGTGGATTAAATTTATCAAACAAAAAAATACAATGATTTTATTATCGTTACTGTATGTTATCACTAGGACCTATAGCAGCATAATTAGGGATAATAGTGGCCTTTAAAAGTGCAGATTAGGAAGTTAACAAAAGTATGACTATAACTTTTGTTATTATTGTTTTTCATATCTTTAGATTTTGGACATTTTTAACAAACTGACTAACAATAACAAGTTTCCAAATTACAGAATAGCGTGTATTAGATGATTTTTCACGATCGCGATTTAACGATATCGGTAGTTTAAATTGGGGCAGATTTACGCGTTTTCGAGTTTTGCAAGATGATGCTTTTATTAAACTTTTTAGATGATTCTCGTTTATTTGTAAAATAATGACGAAATTTAGAAAATATTAACAATTTACTGTTATGACATTGACTGTAATCTCCTTCACAAGATCGGAAAATAAAACACAATAACTGTCTAACGTTGGATTTTATGTTATTGAAGATTTTATGTTATAAAGCGACCGAATTGTGTCGTAATCATTTCTACCATATACACTTAACATGTTTTACAATTGAATCATTTACCATAATGGTGGAATGGTAAAATAAATATTGGAAAAGAAAGCTGTTTACAAGATAATTGACAAATAAAAATGTGTCTCTACAATGCCAACGTATACTCAAATTTAATAATAACTGAATAGGATTTCGTTTCAGCACTATAAAATTCACAAAAGCAATAGAAACTTTTCATAAATGAAGCCAGTCGTTCTCACAATCGTAGCAGATTTGTACGTTTTCTTTTTATACTTCCATCAATTTGTTGTTTTTTTTTTTGGTTTTTCTTTAGGTTTAGTAGAGCTTTTACCATTTTAGTTTTGTGTGGCTAAATAAAGAACCGTCACCTGCACAAATATGTTGCCATTTTAACAACAAATTTCCACGAAAAACAACAAAAATATCAAAATGTATTAGAATGAAAGAAACAAGAAGACAACAAACTGAAATGGATGTCCTTCAAAGCTAACGACTATTCCTGCGGGAAGTCATGGGAAAAAAAACGGTACGCTTAAGAACAGGCAGGAATGTCGGTGTGTGTACGTCGTGTTGTGAACTTTTAAATTTAGACAGTTTTGTTTTCCCGTGGGTCAGGACAAGTTGAACTGACACTTCTAAATAGAAAGACGATAGATGGAATACGACTTCAATCAGATGGGATGTGTACATTATTTTTTATGTTCTTCCGAAACAAATGTCTGCCGAATAGTGATGCTTCAGTTCGAAAACTATCTACAATAGGAAGTTTGTTAACTATTCAAGAATTTCTGTTTCAGAAAGTTTATCCACTTTTTTCTCTTCAACTCAAACTTGAATAACTCACAGTTATTTTTATATAAATGTGGACTGTTTAGTATAATTTACTGGGATTCTACTCGTTTTCGTCATTCAAATATTATCGTAGAAAATTGCTTATTTCTATTTAGACTTCTAAAGGAAACAAGTTTGTTATTTACAAGCGACTCAAAATAGATGTCGAGCGCGTTAAAGTCAACGGAAGTAATAAATCAAATTGTAATTTGGTGGTTGTAGTGATGCGATGACGCTTAGGGGTTGAAAAAACGACGTTTACAATTATGTTCCTAGTGGAAAAGTTCATCTAAACTGAAATATTCGGTTATATCTAAATTAAAGTTGACAGTAATCGAAAAACAAACGTACTGTATCCCAGTTTCCGTCTACCAAAATTGTGTGCATAATAAACATACACATATACACACCCACACGCACAGTTATAAAGAAGGAGAGAGAATGAGAAAAAAGAAGATAATAAGGTATGTCTTTGTATGTAGAATAATCAAAAGGAATTCAACATTGTTGTTGATGTTGTTATTCTTGTTGTTGTTGTTGTTGTTGTTTGTTGTTATCGTTTCTTTCGTTTATTTATAGTGATGATTACCTTTGCTAGCTCCGTCAGGTCCCCGAAGAATTGTACACTCTTCTATTGTTCCAAAAGGTGCAAATAATTGTCTAACATCTTCTTCAGTTTGTTGCTTACTAAGCATACCCACGAACAGCTTTCGATCTGTGACAATCCAAACAAAAAGACAAAAAAACAAATAAACATTAAAAATTAGTGCATATATTAATTAACATTGAAATAATGCAAACTATTTTTTTTAAAAAACACAGATACAACATAACTAACGCCAGGTGCATATCCATTGAAATATTCGCTAAATATTAAACACTCAAGGTACGAGCTTAGGAGCTAGCGATCGATTTTACATTGGAGAGAGCCATATTTATCAGAAGAGGGAAATAAAATAAAAAAAAAGTACGAGAATTGGGGATAGAGTTTAAGGAGAGAGGATAGAGGGATTATTTGAAAGAGTGGTCGAATGTAATTGGATCAAAGTCGCTTCTAAATTGGGATGGTCCATAATCAAAGGACCTGGAAGAGAAAGAAGAAAAATCAACAGAATGTTGGGGGAGACTCGCTATATTCGTTTGTCATGATTATCAAATGGTTTGATAATCTAAATCATGTTCACAAACTTTAATTGTGAGAAGAAAAGGGGCGATTTTTTTTTTAAATCAAATTTATCATGTAGACTAATTGAAGTTTTATTTAATTCTTAATTGTTATTTGTTAAATGCCAATTATTTATCGTGTATGATCTATGTTTATCAATTGTCAACTTATTAACATTTACTTGTAATGAACAATATCTGTGGCAAATCACGCAATATAATTAGAAATGTTATCAAGATAAAGAAATAATGAATTGTTCAAGTTAATCATTTTTGCTAATAAGTAATAAATAATTCTATTACTTTCCTATAGGTACTGGAAATTTCATTTAGTGAATTTTGAGCCAATTTATAAGTGTTAGAATGGACTATTCAAATGAGTGTAATACCGTGGATTTGCTTATCACCAGTCAACAACAATAGGGTTCCACTGATGGGAGGTTCACGTTATGTATTGTTTTTAAAACTAAATGCTCTGCTACACAGAACATAGCTAATGTTATTTTACAACATATTCACACAGTTTTCGTGCTTTTAATTAACGTTAAAATAAAAACACAATCATTCTTTGTAGCAGAACATAAAACAGCAAATTCTCTATCTAAATCTGCGACATTTATGTACAAAAAAAGAAAAAAAAATACAACGTATAAGAGCTGTTTGTTTGGTGGGAATAAGGTGATTAAAGGACAAATAGTAGGGTAATACATGACAGTGCTTTCGGTAGTTGCGTTGTAACACACGCGGCGTACATTTATCGATACTTACCGGCCACGTGTGCACGTGCCAGTGTTATCGTGCACAGGGCCAGTGCAGCCCCTTCTCCATCCTTTCAACTTTGCTTGACCTTGACCAAGAAGAGGCTACACCACTTGTGATGTCTCTCTTATCAAGAAAAAAAAACTCAGTCAATTATCGTATGGAAAAATAATGAAAGACATGGATGTTTGCACTCTATTGACAGAAAATAATAATAATAATAATAAAACATTCAGAGGTATAAACACAACGTCTAGACATACATCGAACGAACGAGCTGACCATTGCTGCACAGGAACAACGCACTACAACAGTTTTTTTTTTTTAAATTTATTTCTAATACGCACGACACTGTCACAACGCCACAACAAGGACAGGACGTGGTCTTACTTGACCGGGTCCGGGCGGGTGGTCGGGAGCTAGCTATCTCCTCGTTACCTTGCCCCTACTTCCAGCAGACGCCGCCGCAGCTGATGCCGGTCGCCATCGCAAGCTCTGTAATCAGAACAGGTCTAGCAGCGGCGTGCTGGCGGCATCCTTGCGATTATCCTCCCGGTGGTGGATGATAAAAATCCACCAGAAAAAAGCATAAAATAGAGAGAAAAAAAAAACAGTTAACCGGGAGGACCGGCGGCCTTATAACCATTTTTATTCTACATTGTTTTAATTATGAAACATGCATTCAATCTTTACATACTGACTGACTTGATTTGGAACAAACAAAAGGGTCATAGCAAGGTAATAATTCGAGTCTTTGTTAGATGTTTTCAACCAAATTTTCAATTAAATTCTCTGTTATGAAACAGTAAAACTGCTACACCCACGTAAAACTGTGGTTTTATGTATTAACGTTTAAGATGAAAGTTGGTAGCAACATTCAGGCTACATGGTGCTTTATTGACAGTTAAAACTTCAATAATAAACTGTCTGGCATGTTTTTTTTTTACTTTCTTTTAATGTTGTAGCCAGTCAATTTACTCTAATGAAAATATCAAATCGCATTCTCGCATATTCTGTGAATTTTGTAAAATGAAACAGTAACTTCACAAATTGATCTGTGTTAATTCAAATTTGAACCAGACAGATATTTGCGAATAAGTCGGGTGCAATGCTAATTACTCAATTAAGACTGTGAGAATTAGCAGAAAATTGAGTTAACAACACAATCTTCAAACTATCACCTTGTTACACGATAAAGAAAATTATTTTCAAATATTAACGTTGAATTTTTAATCAACCAATCCGGTATAATTTGGCACTTCTCCAAAACTAATCATTTCTAATAGAAGGATGTTTGGTTTTAGATGAAAGACATCTGTTTAATTTACACTTGATAGATTTATTAGTTAGTTACAATTTGATAGATAAGGCGAGTTATAATAGCAATAAATATCCATATTATTCTCCTATAGTGAATATATTTATAAAAGGGGAATTTCGTTTGCCAATCTGAAAATCATTGGTTTCCATTCTAGTGGAATTGAATATCTTTGAATCGACACCATTTCTTACACTAAATTGCTAGCATTTACTTTAAACTTTACGTTTTCGAACGTTAAGACTATACATAGTGCTGACTGATGCTTTCCCAGTTTTTGTCTTGCACTATTTTCACGATCATGAACTACCACCACACTATGTTTTCCACTCGTTTAAATTGATAACCAATGTTTTATGATTAGTGTGTTGTAAAAGTGTATTGTATCTTTCTTTAAAATACCATCGAGTTTATCTACTTTCCACTTTGTGAACTTTCTATATTACATTTCGTCTTTGAATGTTTAATTATGGGACCCTGAATTCGATTAACATTAAATATTTAAGTACCCTTATCTAAAAACGAATCAATACTGATTCTATTTATATTGTATGAGAAATATTTGATAATACTCTAGTTGAAGTTTATTAAAATACTAAAATAATTAAGAAATTCCTGATTGTTGTTGTTGTTGTTGTTTTGCCATCGGCTCAAAAACACAATGGACCAGACGTAATAAATATTAAGCTTATCAGAATGAGAAATGATAATCATGATGCAATAAAATGAATGTGAAAGGGCGCTATGGTGAAAAACAACGAACCAGTTAGATCGAAACAAATAATTAATCCTATCTTGTTGGAAAATCGGAGACAGCTATTTCCTCGCATAATTTAATTACATCTTTGAAAGGCTTGAGATAATCTTGTTTTAATGTTTTTCTTTTCTATGATGTTGATGATGATGATTTTGCATCAATAAAAAGGACAAGATGGAACGTATTTCAAACGATGGATAGACTAATTATTTACATTATAAGTTAATATCATTGATCTCGGATAAAATGGAGGAACTTTCTGAAAGAAATCTTATTGGTTTTAGTACTTAGTTTCTAAGATAACAAGGAAAATAAATAAACAAGAATAAAAGGAGAATGATATAGACAGAAATAAGATTTATTCGTTTAACAATCAATGATAAAAAGCTGGAATTTGGTCATTTGATAAAAACAAACAATAACACTTTAGTTTTGAGTTTAATAATAATTGAGCGACAAGTTTGTCATTTATTCTACAATAATTCAATATAGATAATGGAATTAGAATAAGAACGTCATATGAACGATAGAAACTTAACTAATATTATAAAGCCTATTCAATTAAATTTTGTCAGAAGGGTAAAGGAATTATTTGACTGAAACAGACGTTAATATAATGAGCGAAATAATGAAATTACAACGCATAATTGATATATCAACCATTATTAACATTTAGTATCATTTCAATGAATTCGGTTGTGTTAAATGGTACATTGAACAGATTTTAAGATCTATTTTACTACCGATTTGACTAGAATTTCGAAGTTTCACCGGAGCAGTTCGTTCTCCAGATTTGAAACCAATCGAATTTGTCTGGGATAACTTATAGTCCACCACTTAACAACAACAGAATCAGATACCACCTCATTCAGAACACATCCCGCCAAGCAGATCTATGATAAAGCGTGGTGACATCACACATTATCAAATTTCTTTCAAGAAGAAATTGTTTGCCCATTAGGCTTGCTGATATGCTGTGAAAACTTCAATTTCGCTACTGTGTTTCTACTATTTTTAAGTAATGCAATATTTGTGATTTCAACATATTTTCCCGGCGCATCCACCATAATTACACAACGATTTTAAATCAAATTTATTTAAAAACAAACAACGTAGATTGTAATTTTTACATGTAAAACACGCCAACCCTTTTCATAACAGACTAACCCTTATATTTTCGTACCTAATTCTCATACAAATTTAAAACATTTTGCTGTCAGATTAAAAAAAATGAGATTTATAATAAAGACCGTACTCAATTAAAATTTCAACTAAAAAAAGACTATTAATCAAACACAACAGAATATGCTGTCTATTTTTTGTTGGTATAATTGTTTAAATTTAATTTCTAAATAAAGTTGTTATATATTCAATCTTAGAACTATTACAGACAGAAAATATTGTTCACTCTGAAACCTGTTGATTTTTATTGAACATCAACAAACAACTATTTAATTGATGATAAGAGAATTGCAAGTTTTACTATAATTATTCAATAAGAGAAACAACAACGGCAACATCAATACCATCACCAGTAACAGTAAGTAGAATGAATTATTAAGATTTCACTTCAAACAACTGTTCAACATTAGTATAAATAGGAAATAAATGAATTATCGAATAATAGATTACCTCTTCCAGATAATGTACGATTGTCACGTAAACCGTTCAATTATTGAAGAAAATTTCACTGAAATATACAGCAGTATAAGGGGAATAATTTTTTAAAACTGAATAATATCCAAGAAGTTCAGGTAGTCACCCAACTCGAAAGACTAATAGTACAATTTGAGATGAAACGTTTGAGAATTTATAAAATATTGTGACACTCTAGTATTATAATAACAATAATTTTGATATTCCAGGAAATTATGATAAATATTTAACAACAATGAACCTCTAAAATGTCACTATATCTATATAAAAAAAGAGAAATCAATAATATCACTTATAGTGATTTATATCAATATTTGATATCAGCCACATTTTACCTTGACTGCACAATTTGCTCATACCCTTGGTAACAAATAATACAATATTGTTAATGAAATAAACAAAGATAGATATTTAGAATTTGACAACAATTAAGTTAATAAATCAAGGAATAGCTTTGTTATCTGAAGCTTATTAATTACATATATGTATATAATATATAGATATAGTAGAGTAAATGTGCAATTCTAACATACAGATTACACGAAATTGTGTTGTCAGCAACATGCTCCAAATGTTTAATGGTCAGTCATATATGAAATCAATGCGAAATTTACAGATTACTACTTTCAACATAGAATTTCAACAGATTATTAAGCGATATATTCAAATTTATTATTCGATGTGGTGGTTAATTAAATATTTAAAAGTTTTCGTTGATTGACTGAACAAACTATGTATGTATGTATAAATAATTAGCAGAAGTCGGTAGATTTTTTTTTTGCAATTAATTTGTTGATAAAATTTTGATTTCCAATAGAAAATTCCATAGAATTCGTGTTTTGAAAAAACAAAAAGTCAGTCAATATGTGTTAAGATTGAATCACAGTGTTTCTTATCAGTAGATAATTGATTCTATTGATTATTATTGCTTCATTACCAAGCCGAATGAATTCAAAGGAAACCAAACCAATTCATTAATATGGAAAAATATACTGCAATATCGTTTGTTTTGTGGGTTTTTTGAAATTAAAAACCCTCATTTCCATTTTAATATTGAAATACTGAATAGATGTAATTTGATCTGTGAGCAACACCAATACAGATTCATAAAAATATTCTTGTTGTTTTTTTGGTTTTATTGTTTTGTTTTCCTCTAATATTTATTGTTTTCTGTTGAATAGAAGTAGTAGTGGTAGAGTATCTTGAGAATATCCATTTTAATTAGTTAATGTTGAACTGCTTCAAGGTAGCAATAACAACAATATAAATTGGCGGTAAATTCTAATAGAAATAATGAATAATGCATATTGTGTCAAGAAAACAAGAGCTTACCTCCGCGGTTTTCACTGTCCGCTGGCTTCACTTGGATGGGGCGGTTCATCTGGAAAAATTAACTCGTGTTAGTTTAGTTTGTAATACAAATATTTTCATTTCATTGTTATCTTTTATATTTAGACTACATGATAAAAATGTTACGCTTCAAATGTTCTATTAACATTTTATGTTTTCTATTTTTCTATTATAAAATGTTGAAATATAATAAGCAAAAATAGTAGCCATTTTGGCTTTCAATTAAACGTATAGTAGTGGTAGAGGTGTTCTGTTATTTAGTAGCACTCCATTATTTGCATTGTCCCATTTACCACCTTAATTAGGTAAATCGTTGATTTCAGTTTCGCACAAATGTAATTCATATCTCACATGTGCCAGTTGCACATAGAACACAGGCTCTAATTTAGTTTGATGACAGGAAATTAAAGTCGAGCTTCTGTCCATTATGGGTGGAATGTTGTTATCGGAGTGCCCCATCTCCATAGCTACAACTGGCCTTAACTTTGACATAACATTCCTGTACCACCATTTTGCCACTACTGTCATCAAGCAAAAGCAAGTATAGTAACTGTAATGTCAGAGGCCATTATCATGACATATAGCTATGGTTGTTCAAATTGATACACTTGATATGTTCAATGAATACACAGAATTACCGATGGCTATCTACATAATGACAGGAAGGCTGAATAAAAATTCATCAATAATTCTTTGTTTGAAATATCCAAGCTATTTTACGCAGCTACCGTCTCTAATATTATAATTAATAGGTTGATTATTTCAAATAAATAAAAACGAAATAATGATGGGCCCTATAAATTAACCAAAAAAAAAACTTGAATATAAGCGAATGAGTGTCAAAAGTTCAAGCGTAATTCTTCATCAAATTAAAACTTTTCAGACAATTCCAAAAAAAAGATTATTCCTCTGGATTATAACACCATTTCGGATAGAGCTGAATTCGGTTGACTCTATTGAAAATAAATTCAAAGAAGTGTCTCTCAATATAATTTTCCAGCTATCCTCTGAATCCTCCATATTCTATCAACTTATACCTTTTCAAAAGGATGGATACGAAAACTAAAAAGATGATGATGTACTTTATAACCTTTGTCTTAGTGAACGTGACAGAAAATTGATCCTAAATCGTTTTTAACTAGAAATAACGTGGATTTGACATGAAAGTTCCCAGTCCGGTTGTTCAATGTCAAAAATCTACCACGATCAACAAAGTCGGCGGAAAAAATCGTTTTATTCCCAAAATATAATTTAATTTTTGTTGTTTTACTATACAGTAATTTTCTACTTTCAGCTTTCTGTTTAGGAAATTTCATAACACAATCATTCCCAATGGGCTTTCAGTTGATGTAATTGCTTTCGATAAATCCTCTGAAAGTTCTTTAGCTACTTTATATCTGCTCCTTTTCAATACAGAATTTTGCTTTATAATATTTTCAAGAACTTCTCAAATTGCCTTTAAGCCGCGAGAAAATTGAACAAAATATTTAATATAAACGATTGTGACCTTTGTATGTGTAATATTTTGTAGGGAAATTAAAGGATTAAACACTCTTTACACAATTCCCTTTCTAGATCATTTATCATTGAAGTAGTCTTATTTCATAAATTTCAGGTATTTAATTGTCACAATGGGCGCTCAACTCGTTCAATATAAAACAAAAGAAATTTATTTGACGGTGGATTAATTGAAAACTGAAAGGGAAAATTATATTTTAACAATTCAAAACTTTCATATATTTTTCAAAAATCTACTGTTAAATTTATAATAAAAGTATAATGTAGAAACGGCCGAAAATAACCCCAAAACTAATTGGAGAACGATAAGTAAGCCTATATAATCCGAGTAAATTTAGTTCCATTATGATCTTTAAGGCGCAGTAAATTTTATCGTTCCTCATAAAATGATAATGACGATTTTCCATCAAATATCATTCTAGATCTATATAAAACTTCTGTTATTAATTTCACAATCGTTAATCAAACTACAATGGACGAAAAAGAAAAAAAAACGAACCCTGATGAAAATTCCCGATAACTACGTTATATTTCTTCAAGATAACTTTCAAGCTTAACTGAAAGTTTGTTTGAGATCCGATAAAGAAAAGGGAAAGGGATTAGTAGTTAGGGAAAAATTGAACCATGAAAACACTTATTATAGTCATTAATAATGTAGGGGAAATATTTTAATGTTAAAGGGAGTGTGTTTCGATTGAAAATAAACCGTAAAATTACGTGTGTTTTGTGACAGCATACATCGATAATGGTCGACCGATAGGGAGAGGGGAGTGAATGAGGGTGAAATGAACGAATTGAAATTAATTAATTAATTTTCGGCCGATCCCTATATGGTTTCCTAGCTCTCTGTAAATAGTGGAATTGTATTATGGATGTTTGTATGTGTTCATATGTATGAAAGAAAAAGAGAGACAGAGAGAGATAGACATGAAATTGGTAAAGAGAGAATACATACTACCATTTATAACAATTTTGCAAGATTATTAATGTTTTATGATAGTTGATTTCTTCTAATTCAATATTCTCGAATACGTGGATCTATAATTTTTGTAATTTTGCTACCTTCAAAAAAATGCAACATAAATATTAAAAATTGTAACGGTCATTAAAATTCACAAAATTTATGCGAAAAAAGTATCAAATATTCGGCAATATTTTAATAAAACATGCAGTGATAATTTCCGTCAACATATGTTCAGATCAATTGATTAAATATTGTTGAAAGCACGCTATTACATGAAATAACGATAAAAACGTAAAATAATTCAGTTAAATGGATTTCAGTTCCCTTTTTGTACAGATAAACGGAATTCATTGAAATAAAAAATCGATTACTTACAGGATTGGACAAGTCGAAAGGATTCGACCTGACCACTTCAAGTACTTGCACCATATGGGCCTGTTGAAGAGTATTTCAGTTCAGACGATGAAAGAATTCCGTTATAAAAGAAAGAAAGAGGGAAAAAAAAACAACAACAACGAGAATAAGAACGACTACTACAACTACGCGCCACTCAACTTTGTAAAAATCGGTTGTGTGCTCTTATTTAATGATTGCCGGTTGTTGCTCAAGATTAGAGAAATACACGTTAACTAGGGTTGTTACCAGACAACGTACGCACAGCCCGAGATTTGGCGGCGTTCTGTGTGTGTTGGTTATGTTTAGCGGTGAGCGGTGGCGGGTGTTGGATGATATCGACGCAACGCAGCCAATCGTACGCGTCTGCCTCACGCACTCCTTATGGCCATTACGCTTCCGCATCGATCGCCGTTGCCGCCGCCACCGCCACTACATTTGGTATTATAAACGGTCGCCGCCGCCGCCGCCGCTGATGCTGCTGTCGTCGTCATTGACGTTGTCAACCTTGCAACGAGATGTGCAGTTTATATGAAACGCTTTGCATTTTAAGGATCTATTGAAGGTAGCGGTGGTGGTGGTGACTTTGAAATCAACTATAGTACAAATACAATATTAACTCGACCCATATGTTGCCAACGTTCTGCTATAAAGCACAAACTACAACTTTGCCGACGGATAATGATGTTGTTATATTGGCAGCAGGTGTATACGAAACCATCTGAGGCATCCCAGAAAATTGCAAACAACTCTTCTTTGTACAAAATGATCGATAAGGCGGCCATAACTACAATTAGTCCTTCAAATGGGTCCATTTTAATAAATCATAGAATATTAATCTTTAATCATGCATAACTTTTAATGAGTAACAATTTTCAAATTATCAATGTATTTCAATAATTCGACCCTACATAGGGACTGAGATGTCAATATTATCCACAATCGATAAAGACACCCCTACAAAACTTCAATCACTCGCCCGATTTTTACGCCTTGATGCTCGCCCATTCTATACACACGCACACGCACACATCAAACCCAGCCAAACAACCACTCATACACCCCCTGACTCAGTATATATCTACCTAACCTTTTCATCACTATCACCACCACCACCAACGCCGCCGCCACCACCACCACCACCATCGTCATCATCGTCAGTTTGCTGCTTATGTATTCAAATTTTCCTAGCCCAGCTTGAAGGCCTGGATAATTAATGCAAATAAACTCTCATCACCGTTAAAATCCAACCACAATCGTCACCCCAACACGATCGTACCTTACAGATTGAATTATATCCAACGATAAAAAAATTGCGTATTTCTAATATTTATATTCAATATAAGATTGTTTAGTTTAAATTTTAGTGTTAAAGGCGATGCTTATTTTAAATTGTTTATGTTTCTTAAATCTGTGACAGTTAACGGATTAAAAACCGCCTACCAGCAGTACTGATTTACTCATTTTGCTACAAAAATATTACGTAGGAGGAAGGAAAACTAAAATATTTAAAAAACAGAGTTTTTGTTCAGTTTGGCAACTGAAGCACAACCATCAACGTTAAAAAAATTATTTTAAAATGACGAAAATTTTCAATTAAATTTCCCTATATTTTTAAATCTATGAGATTAGTGACGTAAATGAGAAGTGAGAAAAGTAACCTTTAAACTTTAATATTATCTAGTTTCGAATAGAGGAAAATTATAGTTTATTCAGATTTTTATTGGAAAAACATTGATATGAACTGAATAATTTATTTTTCGACCTCGACATGAATTCTTCAATCGTACATACACAAAAACAACCCGTTTTACACGTTTATGAGATCATTTCAATTCATTTATTTGACTCTATAATGTCTTAAAAAGCAACAACACTGTTTTAAGGGTAGATTATTATAAATTACAAGCTCATGTATGTAATATTCGACAAACCTTGGCAATGTTTGAAAATTTTGCACAAGTATCCGTGAATCTTGCCACCCTAGGGCTTTGTACTCTAATTGGTTTCATTTAGGATTAAACAGGTTTCGGAAGCTAAAGATAGTGAATGTACGTGCGTGTATGAGCTCGATTTCCATTCATTGGGGGTAAATATCGTGATTGAATCGATTTTACATGACCATATTCGTGATTAACGTTAAAAACAACGGGTTATATCATATAGATACTCTTAAAATTATGTGAATTATTGACTTCAGATTAGCGAAACAACCCACACTGATTTTGTGGAAGTTGCTTTGATGAGCTGATATTTTTATATCAGCTACAAGCTTCCCTAATATTATTCGCCTTTTAGTCCTGTTTCCATATGAATGGTTCGTCTACGTGGAAAATCGTTAAATTGCAGTCATTCATACTGTTACGTTTCCAACTATTCAACAATTAAGAAGAAATGTTGCTAGTTCAGGTTATTAACTAACAAAGAAAAAAAGGCAATTCCTGAAGGTAATAGAAATTTAAAAGTGTAGTTTGTTTGTTTAGACTTTCATTGCCGTATTTTTTTATAAATCTGTTAAAAAGCATGTACGGCAATAGTATTGTAGACGATGCTCGCAGAGATATACAAAAGGTGATATAAAGTATCTTTTATTATGTCATATGGTTTATTCCCTGGTGGCACCTTTATTTTTAATACCATAGCGTTGTGTGTACCTGAGGGGCGCATATAAGTGAGATAAATAGAAGGGAAGGTCGAGGCAGTTTTGTAGAATTAAAGTGGAACGTGTCCCTTAACCACATAACATGGCAACGTACCATCATCTAAAGCGAGAGCACGTTTTGTGATACGTGATGTCATTGTAGTTAGACGATCACTGTTTTATCTTTTAGTGGACCAACGATCAATTTAACTAAATAAGCTTTGATATTGTCCAAGACGTTGAAAATAATCGTCGTCTATTCAAATTATTTTTTGTTTTCCCAGAAAATAGTTATTAATTTGTTTCTTTAAGTTGGTAGGAATTGTGGGCGTCTATAAACCAAGCAGATTAAATTCGAAACAAAGTCCTTGATTTCAGGTTTCCTTTGTTTCACATGTAATCCTTGTTATGTGTGTATCAACCACAATATTAGAAGTAAAAGTTGGTACAAGTTTCACACTTCTACTTACGTTTTTACTACCCTCTTACACCCCCATATAGTGCTTTTGTATATATAGTATACAGAGTATAGAACGAAACGTGACCGATCTCTCATCTCGCGGGATTGCCTTCAAGATTTCCCCCGATAAAACTATACACTTTTGTTGTAAACTTTGGTAATTCCTTCTCAAATCATCCATCATGAGATCAAGCGCACACGTTCCCAATTTTTTGATACCTCGAAATGTGTTTGGTCAAAAGTTTCGTTTCGAAACCAATCGCTCGACGCATTCAATCGTATACATAAACCGTATATTTCTAATAAAATCACATAAAGTTTTGTTGTAATAGACTTCGATCGATTAGATAAACAAGACTATAGGTAATAGAATGAGCACTACTGTAAATTTCCCAAATCCTCAAAGCCGTAATTACAAGAAAATGGAAGTCTATTAAACCACAACGTCAACATTCGCCGATAACTTGAAAATTATAAATGATGTTTCGCCAAAAATTTAAAAAAAAAAAATTGAAACAATACCTGAGAGGGTACTTTTCAAAGCATCTAATGAAAATTTCACAAACATTAATATGAGCTCGACCGTAATGAAAGCAATATTGGAAAATTACAGAGGCGGAGTTGTAGCGGCCACTCTGACGAATTACTTCACCACTTGAAAACTCTTCGACAAATTGTAAAGCGAATATATACGGCAACAACACTTGAAAATATGATCGATGCAGCTGAAGGCAAAACGGTTATTATATAAACTTGAATTCGTTCAATTAATGTTTTTCAGTATTACGACGTCTATATTGTTAAGAATACTTTAATAATGCAAATAATACTTATTTTTGGTCTCTGTCGTGTTTGCATATTACAAATATTGATCAGCCATGTATCACAAACTATCGGTATATTGTGTGTCGCAAACATATCATAAAGTTATCGATAATTTCTAATGTTTCTCTATCTATCTATCTATCTATCGTCTATTGGGGAAAAGCAGGTTGATATCATCAACCGAATGTCGAAGGTATAGTAACTGAATATATGCATCTATGATAACTTTGAGTGTATTTCAACACAATAGAGTGAATAGTGTATTCGATAGATGATGCTAAATTACAAATCTATGGTAGAACTGTCAATGTGTTTGGAAAACTTTGAAAGAGAATTCAACAAAAAATCTATATTTGTTGTTGGTGTAATAACGATAATAGTAGAGGGAGAAAAAAAAGAAGCGATTGACACATTTTCGGACTATTCTAAATTACTTTTTTTACGCTATTTGTAATAGAATTCGATCACAATGCTATTTTTCAATTGGAATTTCTCAACTTTCAGTTGACGTTATTTTATAAAGTAGATCAGTGGACAAGAATGCCTTCACTGTAAACATTTTGATGAATACAAAGTGGTTAAATCAATCAAAGGCCAAATAAACAACAAGAGATAAAAGTTGAATAGCAATTTAATAGTAATTTTCTTCAGATAATTGAATTCTTTCAATAAATTGAAAATTGAAATCTTAAATTATTGATTTATTATCTAAATTTTCATCGTTTTACGTTGATAGATTGTAATCCAACAACTTAACTAAATATTGTTAGTTATAAGGTTTGATATAAAGAGAGAAACGTTAAATTTAATGTAAATTTTACCCAAACCCAGTGATCTCGAACATTGTAAACACGGTAATGCAGAGGTTTGGGTTTGGCCCAACACCAAATTATCAACTAAATCCCATCATCTGTGTCGAGTACACATCACAGTGATCAAAGGACTTTGCTACGCTTTAACCTTACACCGTTTCGATTACCTGGCCCCATATCTAATCTTATAGCTTTAAATATGTAAGTTTGATAGAAAAAAAATACATAGACTCATCTAGAAATCTGATTGATAAAAGCGAAAATATGAGTTTTTCACGTAAATAACTGCAAAGAATTGATCGACAATCTTGTTATAAAAATAAACAGCTTTGTCGTCTTTTTATAGACGCCTAAGAAACCTAAAAAACAAATCTTCACACATATGAGAATTTATATTTCATTTCAAATATTTATTATCATTGACTTTATTCTTATTTCCATTGTTATCCACTGTGATTTACTTGACCTGAAAATTCATTTTTTGAAATAAATACAATTCCATTTCTACTGCCATAAAATTTCCAAGTATTTCATAAGGATTTTGTTGATGATATTACAAAAATGAACCGAATTTGTATGTTTGGTAATCTGATGATCGAATGCGGGTTATTTGACAAGATCTTTTCTTCTTCATTTTTTCTTTTTTTTTTTCAATCTTTTATCATATCTCTAGATCTCGTCTACGAATCGTTATATACTTATAAAAGAGATTTTAATCTGTCTGTATGTATTAAGCTATTCTGCTTTGACGATGATTCTCATTCCTTGACAAATTGGGTTTCCATGAAAACTAAGTTACCTTATACCGCCTCGTATAATTTTATAAAAGAAAAGCGTCCTTTAAGATCACATATGAATAATATAGAAATTTCAAGATTGTCTTTTTTTTATGTGCAATTATCAAGAGATGGAGCTTTTTTTTTGGTAGATTGATTTGTTAACGGTTATTTGACCGTCAAATATATAGAACAAAATTCTTTTCTGATTCAAGTCTTTCTCTAGGGAAATCCAAACATAGTTGCCATTCCCTCTAACTTTCTTGTGACACTTTGCTAGTCTGACAGTCATTCAAACTAAAGGGAGTTGTTCTGGCTTTCATTCGTTTCGCTTGATCAGACATGTGTGTGTGTGTGCGTGTGTATGTTCCTGAGTATGTGTGTGAACCTGTTTAAACTTTGCATCTTTACAGTTAACTATAGATCGTACGATACATTGAAGCCTCTCAGTGATTTAGGGATAACACTAGAATCTTTTAAGTTTCGAATTGTTCAAGTCCTAAGTCCATCGTTCCATTTAACTTAAATCACATACCCTCTTGATAGTTGTGGGTTTTCACGATTGAAGAAGATCTAGGATATTCTACAGGGCATTGTTGAACAGAATTTCGTCTACATTTCAATCAGGATAAGCTGTAACTGTCAGAATAATATTTTAGACTTATTCAACATATAATCCATGAAATTTTTCGTTTTTTTTTTGTCTCCACTGTTTGGATAGGTCATTGTTGAACGTTCAGTGAGGCAAAATGATATTGGAAATGAGAACAGACGATTTCATATGACAATAGTGAGAAATATGCCAACACTCCTATCGCCAAGGGAATTCAAATGCATCTTTTGGCATACATACAAATAACAAACATTTCATGTTGGAACAGCCGAATATAGATTTCCTGATTTTATACCCGTCTTCTAAACTCGTTCAACTTACTATGTAAACATGTGTTTGTTTACATAGAACGGAATTGAACAGATTCCTTTTCCATCCGATTGGATGGATGGATAGTGTACGACGATACGCCCCTGCGGGCAAGTCATTATTGAAGAGAATGCCCATTGCTATCGACTTCTACGTCCGTAAGGTACTTGTCGACCTACTATTGATATTTTGTAGACAAGATAATAATAGACTGTCAGGAAATGTCAGTAAATGTCTTATCAAAACTTGACTGTCTTTCAATAAATAAAGATTTATTAAAATTGAAACCATAATGAAACAACAATGTGTAAAAATTTTAAAACTTTGCAGTAGATTAGAATTGGTTGATTATTGTAAAAATTTACTATTTCTTGGTCTACTGGTTTCATCTTCATAGTAGACGGCACGTGTCAACATGGATCATTTTTCATTTCCCTGCCGTATCCCCCAATGTTTCCATTTGGGGAACATATTCCATACATGGAAAAAATCCAAGATCATAAAAATTTCATATAGTCACATTACATTCCTTTTCTAGATATTTTTATATGGTGTGACACCTCATATTATTTGCGCTAGTGGTTCAGGTCGTCGTCGTCGTATGTTAGTACACATGTCGCCATTATTTGCAGTTCGTCCTAGCATGCACCTGACAGCTGTCGTATCAGTGAATGCTGAAATTGCCGCCATTCTCACCAACACCAACGCCATCATTACATCTATTCTATCTTACATTTCAGGAAACAAAGATCAATAAAGCGTGTTGTTTTTGATGGCGTTTTTTCTTCTTATTATTCTTTCCAGGTCGATTTGGATGACCATCAAGTCGAGCATTTAATATTTAGTTTTTTCAGATGAAATCAACAAAAATTAAAACTTTGATAATCTAATATTTGTGAAAATGATAAATTGATGCTGAACCATCAAAAACTCCCAATAGTGATTAATAAACCTGTAGACAAAGCTATATCAAACCAATTTATAACTCTAGTCCACATTTGACGTATATGAGTAGAATAATGATTTGAAACAAAATACGTTTTGAAATATTTATAACTGTTCAGAGTTTTATACCACCACGGTATATTGTGGTAGTAGCGACCGCGTTCAACGTTACGTTAACTGAATATTTTTAAAAGTTGTCACCGAATTCTTTTCTCATCTTTTTGCGTATATATGCCTTATTGTGAATTCGCGTCATGTCAACATAAAGTAAAAACAACGGCGGCGGATGATCGTGGAGCATCTATTTTAGGGGTTTCAGGGTTTTGCCATTTTGGTGACAGATGCTGAGGAAGCAAACAAGTGGTCGATGTTATTTATGACCATCCATTTTCGGTTAGAATGTTTGCCGCAATTAAATATAGACTATTTCTTTGTTCCGTTTTTATTGGTTCTCTCTTAATTCCTCTAAGGATCGCTTTCTAAATGGATAGAAGTAACTGTCCCTCCATTATTTTCGTCCGTCTATATATATAGAGAGAGAAAACGTAAATCTATTAATTTTTAATCGTCCCTTTAACTGAAATATTTTAACCAGAATAGTTGTGTTTTATTCATTCTATTAGAATTCTGTCGTTTTCTCTAGTGTTTTTGTGCAAAACGACAATTTAAAACTCGACAATCCATTTCTTATTCAGTGTTTAATCGATTTGAGTTTGGTTGGTTTCGCCATTAAGCAGTAAATCACCGCAAAAGCGGCCAAGAAATAGTTTTTGGGAGCAACAGGCTTTCAAACTCTATCACTATCTCTCTTATACACATTACAACAACTACTACTTTTATACCAGTAAGCAGCAGGAAACAGTTGTTCAGCAACTGGTGGTCGCAATCGGCCGACGAAAATATTACACATGCAACAGCGTAATTGGCAGGTGTCCAGAGCTTTTACTATGATCGAAATTATACACGACACGCATTTATGAGACGAAATACAAGACCTGTTCAGAGATATGGATTTTAACAAACTCTACCTTTTAATTCGACCCCTATCTATCTAACAAAAGATAATTTATAATTGACTTCCCTCTATCTTTGTTGTAATTTCATAGTTGAAGTGATATAAGAGTTTAAAATGGAAAAACTAAAAGTTTTGTACGAAGTTTTCTGAAATTTTTAATTAATTACTTCACATCAATATTAATTTGTTTTAAATACTTTGTATTTTCCGATGAATTTTCTTCAACAAGTTTAAACTCTTTATCAAGTTGAAAAACGGAAAATAATTTATCTAATAAATTATAGCTTCGAAATTTGAAACTTTCAAATTCATCAACTATTTTCACCGAAAAAAGTGTCATCAAATCAAATTATATTGCGCTTATTCTGTAAATCATTATCATTTGTGGAAATTTTCAAATAAAACACTTGTTTGTTTACGATTTTAAAGTTTTCTCTTGTTTTACACCCTTTTTTTTTAAGACCAACGAAACATGAACAAACTGAGAGGCTTTAAAAAAGAACGAAATAAGGGGTGAATATATGATGGTGAGAATGACATTGAACGTAACACCTACTTTACGGTTCTTCGACGGTATACGAAAGACCATTAAACTTTGCACATAACTGTCCGATAAAACAGCATAAACGACCAACGGAATTGCGCCCTAGCTATATGGTCGTAGCGAAACATTGTTATTATATAAGCCTTACTACGCGAATTGTTGGTTTTGATTATAGTTCGGAATTTCCTTCGTTTTTTTAATATCTCCACTTTATCGACAATAATGATTCTTTGTTAATAACAATAATGGCAGTAGGTAGTTAAGAAGGAGGAATATAGGTCAAGACTGTGGCTAATTTTCCGGAGAGAATTAGCTACAACGTTTGTTAAAATAAGACACCACCAGGAAGTGTACTTTGTAGATGTAATTCATAAAATATACACACGGACACCCCCTTTTTTTCTACAAGGAATTTTTTTTACGTTTCTCCAACAAGAAGATAGAAGCATGTTTTTCCATTCTTTTGTACTGTACATTAGAAGGATTTTTCCCAACAACTTGACATTTCATATTTCTTTATGATATATCCTTTATATCAAATATAAAGGTATAAATCCTCTTACGTCTATATGTATACGAATATCAACGTTACATACATATTTCCTAACAATATACTTTTATTCGCAATTCTTAGTAAAAGTACAGACTTAAGACTTTTCCTATGTTTTTGAAGAAGATCAAGACTGGACGAACTAGTAACATATAGTAAACAAACATACAACAGTATATTAAATCTTGACTTTTCGATGAAATCTGAACAAGTTTTCTACTAAACGCCCCCAAAAAAAAAAACACAGAACAGCAAATTAAATTTAATACAAATATTTAATCAGTCTTCTTACGTTTTAATAAAAGCCAGAAGTGTCATCAGCTTACATTTTCTTCTCTTCTACTAATAAAACATTTTAATTTATTCTTTATATTAAAATTTGATAATTAGCATGTTCAAGGTAAGTTATATTATATTCATTTCAATGGCTTGAATTCATCGCTTTTATAGCAAAAGTGAAATTCGAATAAACGGAATAATTAATTAGTTCCCTGCTCTTGTGTTTTATTAGAAGAAAAAAAAAGTGAGGTAGTGTTGGTTTGTAAGACAATCGCGTATATCATTCATCTTATCATCGGTGACCTATTTCTTTACAGTATAACGACACAACAGGGTGAAATCCTTGGAATATCAGATCTATTCACTTTGTATTCTTGTGTTGTTTGTTTTTATCGACGAATGCAACAAGAGTATAAAATTTGAGTTCCAAATGGATGGAATTTTTTCCATCAAATAACTGCATTTTCATATAATTTTCAATTAATTGAATGCACACTCAAATGCGTCCCGAATTAACTCCACACATTGTAGCGCATATCTTCTGTTAACGCTAACTGGTATTTTTGTGTATTTGTTACAATTATTGCATGTGTGAATTTTAAAATTGAGTTGAATCTATGCAGACGATACGAAATGAAATGCAACTGCAAATGGGTCTTAACACAATACGAAACTGAAACTAACGATATTTGCACAATACGTTGAATTACATTTACATGAAATGTTGATACCTAATTAAAATCGAGCTAAATTTTAATTTGATATGGAAAAAGTTGATAAAAAATTCATCTTACCAATAGTCGCCTTATATAATGAGTGTCAACTTACCTGAAACAAATAATGAAACAATTATTAATATAACGGGAAAGTTTCAAATTACTCAAATTAAACCAAATTTAATTAGTAAACTTCTTCAACAGGTAGATATAAATAGTTTTCACGTTTCTTTTCTCTCGTTTCATTCCTTTATATTTAGAGATAGATCAAAGGAAGCATCCAATTTTTGTTAAAAGTCAACTTCAATTTAATTCGTTGTTTAGGCATATTCAGCTTCTCTGAAACGTCTTGCTAATATAATACTAGGTACTTTACATTTACATATTATTCCGTTTTACCTCTGTCGTTTCTGCTTCGTTTTCTTTTCTTTTTCTTTTTTTGTTTTTGTTAAATCTTTCCTGTACCGAAACGAAAATTAGAATGTCGGATTCTATTGCGGATTAAATTTGTTTCCAACCAATTCCTTTTCTTAGCTTAATGTTTTCTTTCAGAATCATGAAACAATTTCATAAATTCGAAACAACTATGGTAACAGAAAAGTTTCGTTTTATTTAAAAGATACAACAACAGCACTTAAAATTCGGTGTCTTTTTCAGATAGAGTTTACACTGGTGAAAAGCGAACATAGAGAAAGTCGTTATTGTGAAAGAAATTAGTTTGGATTTCATTTGCAGTTGAACCGTTTTTTTTTCAGTACTCTCCTTGCTTTTAATCAAAAAATAATATTTTTGATGTCTTCATTATGCCATCTGGTCTGGTCTAGTTACAGGCAATTTATTTTATGCATGATAGCAACTGGAAATTTTGAATAACGTCAAGAGTTATATGTGCTTTGATGTAACTTCTTTTGATATGTACTACGAAGGATTTAATTTTCCTTTACACAAAATATATAAAAGCTTTAAGTTAGTTATTTGCTGCTCAAATTGATTGTCGATGTAATATATCGAATATTGAACGTAAATCATACGAGATTGATGTTCATTTATCATGTCAGGATTACTTAAAATATCGTGTTTAGTCAGTTTTATACGTACGTATATGTAGATGTGTATGTGTGTGTGTGTGGTGGCTTTGTTCCTCATTCAACAGGTGAAGCCAATGGTAAGCCCCAAGAGATCGTTCTGCAGACGGTTTACGTAATGCATAAGTGATGACACTCTTGTATAATGTTCATAAGATACAGGCTATGAAGGCAATGATGATGTCAGAATGCTGTCAGCTAAAGCCTTCATAACGTTTTTCGAAAAAAAGTAAATTACAAGACATGGAAGCGTGTTCAATGGAAATTATTAACATTTCAATAACTGGATGAAGGTTCGTATTTTATGAAGGTATTTTTCATCATCGTCAAATGATTTATAGCTGAATTGGAAAATTCGACATTTATAGATTAACGTTAAATAAATCAACAATAAGCGTAAAAATTGCCCCTCTAAATATTAACGAACGTTAAATATAATTTCAGGAAGATAAAAGCTTTAGTGGTAGGAAGTGTCCATTTGGTGTAGCAACAAATTTAAAGTGAATATTCAGACTGTATAGGTCTACCGTCGTATTGGACACAATAAAGTCTATTATCAAGTACAGAACTGGTTGAAAGCAGCCCATTAACTGAAAGTGTACTGTCCTTAATGTAGTTAGTTCACTGTAGTCCGTTGTGTTGCTTTTTACAGGAAATTCACTTATGTTACGTTCTGATATATAGGATTTTAGAGAAATAGACATGAAAAATTTTAAATTAAACTTAACCACTATACTTTTAAAATCTCCTATCTGTATTGTTATTATGAACAATATACAGTTTCTTCAAACAATGTAATTCTTGTTCACAATCTCATCCGGTGTTGTCATTTTCTCAGCTTCCGAAAAATAAACTTTCCAGATTATTTGTTATGCAAATATGTATCTTACGATACGAATCTGTTTGTGTTATTGTCAACAGAAAATAGAAATCAATGTGTATTCTAGTTCCATATGAATATAGATGTTGTTGACTGACTTTATAGAAACAAAGTTCACACACACACACAAAAAATGTGTTGCGGAAATTGAAAAAGTATACCTACCAACATTGAAAAGATGCAGTTGGTTTCTAGTTTTATAAATTGTAGTCGCAATTAAAATAGGTGGATATTTTATCACGACTATAAAGCAATTTTGCCCAGGCGCACCCTCCAAGCAATTTATCTTGCTTGATTAGTTTTTCTTGGATTAATTGCTTCAATTGTTTTTCTCATTTTACCTTCTGCATATTCGCCTTCAGAAGGGGTGAAATTTTACAATTTCAAAACTTACAACGAATTTCACATTTTGAGATAATTTTCTTTTAGATTCATTTTAAAGTCTTCATTTATTATTATAAAATTGAATGTCCAATCGAATATATACAATATGAATTAAATGTGTTGATCGACTTAATTAAGACATGTCAAATGAAATGTACAAAATTGGAATTAATTGCTTTCAACTGTACCGTTTGCAGTTTGAAGGCGGTTACCTATCAATACTGAAAGCGCTAATTGGTATTCCAAAGAAACTCCAAAGCACTTAAGGGGTTTGTAAACAACATTCTATGTCAAGAGACACTCCGCCATGTCTTTGTATACAATAAGAAGATTTCTTAGCTTCTACCAAAACTTACTTTTTTTATTTTTCAACCCCGTTTTTCACTCCCCCCCCCTCCTAAACTAAGTCTCTCTCCTTCTATTACTTGTGTATTATACAAAAATATATACTTGATTCCATGCAAAAACACGCTTCCACTTTTGCGATTCAACTAACCAACCCTCAGATAAAAAACCAATTAGTCTGCAATTATCGACCCTTGCTAGTTCCCATTTTGGTTCGTATTTCTTAAAATTCTCTCGTCAACTTCATTTACATTCACATCTCTTTCTCTCTCACTCTCTATCTTCTACTATTCTCGCTCATCATTCGATTTTGTGGTGTAAAATAGGTCCTTTCAAAAAATTATTCACTGCTAATGGTATCTCAATGGAATTATGTCGATTGAGATTGAAATTATTCGAAACAAAAAAATTGATCTATTCGATTTTTTTTTTTTTTGTTGAAATTTCATCAAGTCCGTCTTCTATTCCAATAAATGCTGTTATCGTCGATGTTATGGATAAGGCGATATACAACAAGTTTAAAGTTACTTCGTTATAATTTAGTTTGATTTGGAAAGTTTCGGATGATGGTGGAGAGATGGTGGTAGTATTGTAGCAGTTCAGACAGATTTAATTTTGAAATTCTTTTAATTACAGATTAATTGGATTATAATCTTCTATCTGTAGTAAGTTAAATTTCATAATACACTTGAAATACAACAATAGAAACTTTGACGTTATGTAGGTATGTTTGCTTATTCAGGCTTGATATAAAATCACGCCACCATTAAGATTAATTCTCATATATATACAGCTATTGTGTCGGCAGTTTGTAAAGTTTAAGATGTCATTTAAATTTGCTTTCTATACCTTTACTCTATATTATACAACAGAAGTGAAAACCTTTTACACGGTTTGATGTACGTTGTTTGTTCACAAATTTCTATATATCTAGAAACTCGTACCTACACCGTATTTTATCAAATATGGTTCAACTATTGAGTTAGGAATTGTGAATAGGTTCGTTTGTCATATTCATACATATACCTGCTGAATTTATCACAACTATGTGAAAGGTGAAAGTTTAATAGTTTAATATGTACGAGAATTTCATAAATTTGTTCAATATATGTATAGATTGGTGTGCATCTTGTACGTACATCAATCCGAATACAGTGTACATGGATTCAATTCGAATTTTACAACTGCAATTATGTAAATCGACAACGCCGACGGCAGTAATTGTCCATCGAATCACTATATCTACATGGTTGAATATGATTAAAATTTACTTTTATAAAACTACCTATTTATTCAAATTACAATTACGTATAAGGTTGCATTTAATTAACACAGTCTTTTTTTCTGTCTACTGATGTTAAATTTGAAGCTTTTTGTCTTTAGAGAAACTTTGCAATGCCATTAATTAAATCTTACAATCAGACTTAATAACGATTATTCTGAATGGCTCTAATATCAACTTCATCCTTCCTTGTCGTTCGATGTGACCTTTTTGGATAACATAATTTAATGAGAATAAGAAGAACATAATCTTGGTACGAAATCATTCTGCATTAAGTTGAAATAATGCATCAGCTTGTGAAAAATTTGAAATTTGTTGTTAGAAACTTACTAAAACTTTGGGGAGGTTAGATGTGGAAACTTGGAGCCAAACAAATGCGGTAATAACAAAGACATGAGAACAATGTTTGATAAGTAGAGTGACAGAAGTCATAAACAAAGAAGAGACCGAGCATATAAATGGAAATGAATAAGTGTTGCAGTAAAGTCTTAAAAATGACAGTTCTTTAGATAGAACCCGCTATAAACTAATTATATACAACTCCTGTGGGCAAATTGAAATACTTTAGGAAGTTTGCAAATAGAGCTAACTATACAACTATGTAGATTGCCTAAGAATAAATAATTTAGCTGTTTCAGGATAGTTTCTCTACTTCCAAATGCGATACATTTAGAATAAAGAGGTTTCAAAGCTACTGTTTCAAGACATGCAAAACGATCTTCTAATGCAAAAATTCTCAGATTATAGCCAATAGAAGTCTAAAATAGCTAAATTATACAAATAAGGTCGATCCTAGCTCAATTAGTTAGCTCCTGTTGAATTGATCCAAAAATTTAGGTTATACCTCTCTGTTATCGTCGAGCCTTTGTCATAGTTGTCGCTCACAACATCTCTTCAACATTACATGTTTAACCCCTATTTTGATGAAAAATCAATGTGCCTCCACCATTTCAATCATTGTTTCAATTCTAGTAGATACTAGAAGGGTCCACATCTCATCTGTGGTTATTAACTCACGCACAAAATCGATTGTACACCTCTCAAAAAAAAGAACCAAATATTTTGGACGAACTAAAATTTGTATCCTGATTGTTCTCAACAATAGTGGATAAATTCATTTAATCAGTCCTACGGTATAGTGATTTGTCGTCTCATGAGTTGAAATTCAATATTTTTACTCTTTAATAATAAAATGTAGTTGATGTACTCGTAAAAGTAGAACGTTCTAGTTACGACACCAGACATACCAAATCCAAAGATACTTACATACTTGCAATCCGGAAAGGTTTAGTAGAAGGAAACTGCAAACGATAAGTGCAAGTCTGTTCTGGTGATACAATAAAAGACTGGTTATGCATAGATAGAAAATAGGCGTTATGCAAATATTTGTGCTTCCAGCTGCAATCGAGTGCATAACACTCAAACTGTCTGTGTATTTGTCGAAGGTCCGGCTTAGTTAGTGAATAAACATAGGATTATTAAGGTATCGGATAAATATGAAGATTAACATACAAATTAAGACAGTGCAACTCAATTATGTATCAAACAATTCCATTAATTCAATACCAATATAAGCAAAACGTTATAAATTTATAAACTTGAAGAAAATAAATCTATTTATCCGAAAAAAAAAGCCAGCTTTCCATCTATACATTCAGAGAGTGGTATTTAATGAAATGATGCCGATATTCATTGGTGATGTCGTATTTGAATGAGACAAGACTGAGAATTTCATTTGAAACAAACATAAAAACACACTCAAAGTCTCATATCTTTATGTCGGATCTGGACGTCTTTCTATCCTTTCATTCCACTCATTTTCATTAATGTTTCTATACACAACGGATAGTAGGAGTTTATATAGTAGTGGATTTTAAACATTGTTGAATATCCTGACAGACACGTGTATATATCTCACAAATTGAATAGGAGCTGGATATCACATATTGGGCAAAAACGAAAAAGTGGTTCCTTTGTTTTTTGAACTGTTATATTCCAGATCTATACAAATATACATAGTAAAGATTAAAATTTGTTAGAATAGTGCAATTTGGAAAATGCAACATTGCATCATCTTTGACATAATTGTATTAAAAATAGTTGGGTTGTACGTGGAAGATGGATCACACTTTGATATGATGAGGTTGGTCGCTTAATATAAATGCACTCAAGTAGACGAGAATGTGAGTATGTGTGTGTGTGTGTGTACATACGTACGTGTGCGTGTGTGTATAAGGGATGATTGATAACATACCACCAATTCGACTGGCTTTCGGCCAACATATAGGAAATATTTTCCTATTTCGCTAAAGATGACAAGATTAATGTTAAAAAAAAAAAACTATAATTTATATTAGTTTACGACAAATATTTATCGAAAATAGAATTAATCATTTTTCAGGTTATCGTATAAACACGTAAATAATAGAAAATAAAGCGGCTTTATGTTTAAACGCGTTATTCTATGTAATATTTGAATTTGTGTATGTAATGTAATTGTCAAACCGCAGTTCATGTTGATATCAAATTTATCTTTCAAATGTTGGGCGAGGAACGTCAAATTAAACATTGAAATTTGAACGAAGTTTTAATTATATTGTTCGATGATATTGCAATTTATAGATGATCTTGTTGTAGCAACCATATCATGTAGCTAATTCTCGTATAAATTCATTTTTACAAGATAATCGATTATAAATTAATTCTATTTGCAATTGTTTACTTTACATTGTAATGGTAGAGAAACTGAATGGTTTTGAATCTTTTACGAATGTCGTGTGAGCAACTTTAGCCAACAAGAAAATGAAATTTAGTGCCCGACGAAATCTCCTTCCACCACAGCTTTCTTCTTCCACACGTAGACCCCCTTTCAGCACTAAAGTTTTCTTTATATTCCCTTCTGAGTGAACTCTAGCACGATGTTCATTACGCCAACTATTCTTTCGGACTGATGCGTCTCGGTAGGATTGTACACAAACACACATAACCATATGTATACATACAGATATATAAGTATGTATATATGTATTGAAGTTTTCTTTGTGAACTTCCATCGAACATTTTCTCATCTCTTTCACAAAACAGTGTAATTCTTTTAAAGGAGCTTATCGAAAATATGTTTCTGTTACTTAAAGGCGTGCCACATTCACCCAAAAGGAGATTTAAAATCGTGTTTGAATTTGTCGTGGTCGTGCAAAGTGTATTACTGTTTGTTTGTCGTGGGACTGTGAGCATATGGGCACCGATTTTAATGGTATTGTAGCGGTATAAAATTTGCTTTCCAGTTCACCTCGTTCAACTTGTATTCAACAATAGTTCTCCATTCATTCATACCTTTAGACGATTACACTTTTCACCACATGAATGAATAAACAAAAATCCTTGATTGTAGACAATTATTGGTAAACGTACAGTTTTTCTTTTTCCCCATTTAAATCTATAGAAAAAGCGAATAAATTTCCGATTTCTTCTTGATATTTGAATTTGTGTTGGCTTTCATTATATATACACATCCCTGGATTATTTTTTTCCTATCCTTAGGCAAATACACTTTGGAAATTAATCTTGAAATTACATTCGCACTCATTTTCTGCTGATGCTTTCTCTTTTAGCTAGCTTGTTCTCGTTTTACTGAACGAACTTATTTTATTGCCAAAGGCAAGACAGATTTTCGCTTCATATTAATTACAAGAACTTTTTGTAAACCGGAGGCTGGCGTCGCAAGTAATTTTCGACGAGGTGCCCTCCTTCAATAGATTTTACACAAAAGAGAAAAGATAATTCAACTAACCCTTTTTTTTTGTCTTGAACACAAAAAAAATTAGCCTAAAATTACAGAGGGAAACTTTTCAACTGGACCAGTTTATTACTAGATTATCAACACTTATTATTGAGAGAAAAAAAAAACGTTATTTAATAGGATGACATTGTTGTTAGTCGTATTGTCGTTATAGATATGTCAATTTTGTGATAGATGTGTTCGATATTGATGGCACTATCACCTGTGTCAGCTATATAACCAACATTAAATTCGCCACCACCCTATTTTATGTTAATAACTTTATGGTTGAGAACGACATCAAAACTACATTACTTACAAAAAAAATCTATCTTTATACTGCCGAAGGATAGTTTAACTTTCACCCAATATCGACTATACGGATCGTTTTATAATTTATTACCCAATGCACTTCTACGAACGATTACCGAATTGTTTTATGAGGTGAAACTATACCAGGCTTTTAGCTTCTATAAAAGCTTCATAGCTGCTTTGACGTCCAATCAACTATTAACAACTTTTTAACCAATTTTAATAAGAACTGTTTAAATTCGACAAAAATAATTCAAATCAAGTCTCAATAAGAGAAGAAGAAGAAAAAAATGCTATCTAGATAACAAAGTTTCGATTTCTCTTTTACAGATAAATGACGACATTTGTTATCAATTCGTATTCGTTCAACGTATTTTCCGCACTTTTCTTTAAAGCCAAATGCCAACTGTGTAGATCTGTATAGTCATCGTCAGAGAACCGTATTGTCGTCAACGTACAGTATAAAAATAGGATTCAACTTGGAAATTGAATTAAATTTAGTCGATGAATGAAGATTCAGTTGGTGACATTAATTCTACTTTGTCCCTCTTCTAGTTTCAACACATCTTCTTCTAACTTCTTCTTGACCAAAAACCAACGTTTTTACAGTTACAAAATTATTTTGCACAAGAATTTTTTATTCGAATGTAAACTTGTAAGGGAATACGATTACCATCTATATATAAAATTTCCCGCATCGGACTACATATCCGGCAGCTATCCTGAGCAAGCCTGACTAACTCAATGAAGTAGACCAAACATAAAGTAGATGAGACAGGCGGTTCCACAAAATAAAATTGGTCTACTCTATTTGAAATTCAAAATGATTCAATCACTTTTATCCATCTCTTTTATTATTAAAAGATAATCGATTTTGTTTGACGTTTCGAAAGGAGATGGATAAAGGAATAAATAAATTAATCGATTATTGCGTAATGTTTGAAGACATTAATTAGGAAAAGGTGTTTATTGAATAAATTAACAAAAAAAAAAAGAAAAACGTTCATTTCTTTTCGTATTCAATTTCCGCTTACGAATAAAGAAAATTTGTTGATTCAACAAAAGAACAATAAATTTCTTCGTTACTTATATCAACTACAATTGGTGAGAAGGTGGCGCCAGTTATCCTGTAAACTATCCTGTAGACTTTAAGGAAACTAAGGTGAGGTGGTTAGAGAGCGACTTGTGCAAAGTTTGCCGTTTCACTAGCCAAGTTGTGTGTTAGATAAATAGGTTGAATTGGACCAATCAACAATTTCTTATATGTAGATCCTTATTCGATTTTACTTGTTGGAAAACAAGCTTTGCAATCGCGCCCCTAAGAAACATTAAACTAGATAAGCTAGAATTTATTGGTAGAGGGATATCAGGAGGGGTATAGCTTAATTTTATTGATAAAAGTTTGACATACGATAACAAACAAAAACACAAGATTATTACAGTGAAACCCCCATATGCGGACACTTCTACAATACGGACATTCCTCTTTAGGGACACTTTACGGATATACTGGCACACTCCCATATATTTATATAAAAATAAAACTCCTCTAACACGGACACTGCATTCTTATATAAAAGCCGTATTTAAACCTCTCTCTTGGGGACATCTCAAGTATATAACGGATCAAATTAAATAAATGCTAAATAAGCCTAACTTGTTATCTTTGCTATATTAGGCTTTTCTGTGAATAGATTATTTTCTGTTTTGTTTGATTAAATTCAATATAAAAATTAATATTTAGTATCACTACGTCTTAAAATGGCTCATCATCGTAACAAATTAACTCTTAAAGTAGAATTAAAGCAATAAAGTTGCGGAAAATTAAAAAAAATCTAAAACTACGTGGCCACGATATTGAAAGCTTTTCAGAATAGGTAACTGAAGTCTCCAAGAACCTAAAACTCTCTTTTAAGGACACCTTCTATTACGTACAGTATCTTTTTCTTCCATGAGTGTTCGCAATAGAGAGGTTTCACTGTATTTTTTTTGGAAAAAATTAAGAAAATGAAAAATACCCACATTATTATTATTATTGTAAATTTTACGCATAATTGCTTTTATTTTTACGTAAATTGACAAGCATACATAAATCATGAGATATAATTTTGGTAAAAGCAATTGAAATAAATTCGAGTTCTCTCGCTAAAGTGGCACCTGTTGATTGAAGATAATTCCAACGAATATCTTTATTATAATCCGTATAATGTATGTTATTTGAATGATAATGGTGGAATTCAATTTCTTTAAAATACATCCGTATCCATTGTTATATGAATCATATACAAACAAACAAACATTCTACCAAATTCATACTCAAATACAATAGAATTTTAGATTTTTGTAATTTTGTAAATTTCAATTGACGCGCAATAATATGAAACTTTCTATTGTAGCCAATTTTAAAGGATATTCGTTGAATATAATTATCAAAAGTTAACTTGTACAGTTTAAATTACATTGAAATCATCCAGTTAGTAGTTAGTAGACAACATATATATATATAGGGGGAGAATATTATTTGAGTAGCATATCGTGTATTTCCTGAAGCTTACAACATTTAATGAAATACGCGTGCAGAAGAACGACTGGAAAATAATTCTAAATATAATACCTAATTAAAATGGTTTCAACTTGATGTTCTTCTATTGAATACCAGTTGTATTTGTATACGAATTAGTCTAATTAAATCATTAATACAACACGTACTTTAACAAAAACTAACAATAATGTTATCAGTGATCACATAAATCCAGAATTTCAACGAAAAATTATTAAAAATCTATCACATGCTAACTAAGAGGATCATTCTGATACGATTGGATCACAGTAACATAGCTTATAGATAGTTAGTCTAAACAATAGATCATTAAAGGATGAATGAATTTTAGTAAAATTTGTGAATATCCTCTATATTGGGGTATCGATGTATATATGTGCGAAGCGGCAACATAGCATACTACCCTATCTCTACTTTCCAATTTGCGTCCATCAATCGAGACCAATCTCGGCGAGTGGATTACTGGGAAATGAAATTTACATAGGCTTGTGAATGTTGTGCGAGGGGAAATATAGTGGGAATCATCTCAGTGTTACTCTGATCATGACAATGATGATGATCATGATGGTTGTAGATGGGATTTCTTGATGTCCTTTAGACACTCAAGTAGACGCCGCACATAGACTAATCAGCATGGGACTGGAAATTTGAAATTAATCCTTGATTGAGTGTGTGTGTGTGTGTATGAGAGACAGACAGCATTTTGGGATTTATCTATTTCTAAAATAAATTACAATATTTCTTTTCTTCCAAAAAAAAAATTCTTAGTAAATCTAGTGTATATAGAAAAAGAATCAAAACTTTTTCCACAGGTTTTTTCTTCTACGAAAATTCGTTCAACCCTCTTTTCAACATTTCCGTTGGCATATTCCTGTACATGACAGTTTTTTGAATTGAGAGCTCTATTCTCTCGAAATTAGTTTCTATTTTAAAAAAGAACGAAATAGAGTGACATTTTTTAATGTTGATTTTTTTCTAAATACAAAATTTTCAATTAAATGAAAACTAAACATACAATTTTATTTGATGAATGTTAAATAGAAACATAAAATGTAACTTCTTTCAACTAATACCCAGAATGTATGTACACTGTGAAATTTAAAACATATTGACAAAGTCTTAAATGCATTTATTTACCGACCTGTTTCAATTCGAATTGCAGCCATGCGAACTAATGCTTCCAACAAACAGTTGGTTGAACAGTAAACATTAGTACATACTCATGTTCACTCTTCATTTATATACATATGTATGTGTGTGTGTGTATGTTTATATGTTTGTGTGAGTGTGTAAGTAGCGGTCAAATTAGGAAAAAGTAAACTCTACCACAATGTGCACAAACATCAACATTAATGTAGCTTTGTGCGTGTTCTATCCATTTTCACACTGGCTGGTATTTACGTTGATCGGACACGTTGATTACAGGTCAATGCATATGAAAACGCGCAATATAACTTTACATTACCTACCCGTCTACATGAATTACATTTTTTACTTGTTTCTAATATTTGCAATTAATAATAATAATAATAATAATATTGAGAATTTAATCGAAAACTTGGAATATTCCGAATATAGCGAGGAGCAACGTTATTTCTAAGGTAGGCATAAAGTTATTAGTCGATATTATAGAATGCCATTATATAAGTTTTAGAACACGTGTTATCAACTAACAATAAAGTTTGCTTTATTTTACAAGGATTCTGTAATTATTGTTTAAAGTCTCTAATCCTTATTCAAAACTAATCAATAGACGATTCCTTAGTTTTACATATAAGACTAAAACTGGATGGCTTTATCAACGAAATAAGTGTACAAAAATGTATTCTTCATGTTAATTATTTCAGTGTCACAGTTAATTTCCACAAAACACAATAAAGAATTTTATCACATTTACAGTGTTGAATTCTTGATGGCTGACAGCTATAAAACTAATTCACTTAACTTTGTCTCATTTACGAATGTCAAGAAATATTCATTTTGTGCCTTTTAAATGACAAATAAATTCAAAAGATGCTATAAAAATCTGTTGATCTACATATATATACTGGGAACGAGTCGCTTTTTTTTTCTTGTAATGTTCTTCGAATTCATTTAATTAGAAGACATTGATTGTGTAAAAGAAAGGCAATAATTTGTGACATCTTTTTATATTAATTGACAAGTAGATAATATGATTTAGTTTCGTTAAGACACTTTATAAATCATGGAAATTGTACAAACTCATCCGGAACTTCAATGGGTAATTACTGTAAAACAAGACGAATATAAATATGAAATGATTAGATTCAATAAAATTAAACAACAACAACAACAAAAAAGAAACGAGAACTTTGATGGTGATTAACTTGTCAAACAAACTAATTTTGTATATATCGATCAATCCGTTTGAACAATTTCCAATTTGAATGTAGCATGGAAATCTGGACTATTCCAACGGAACTAATAATCCTAATCTCGACCTAGTATATTACAAAGCCGCGTACTATCCACCCCTAAAGTTCAATCAGCTATATTCATTTAGCAACATCCGGTTACATTCGTATATTAGCCATAATTAACGTTTGAATATATTGTCAATAGTGACCATTATCAGTACAACATCCTTCCTTAGTATAACAACAACAACAACAACATAACTGGATATTGTGGTATTTACCATAAAATCCAACATTTCGCTATATAAAGGTAGAAAATGGCGAGAATTCGTTCAATTTTAGCGTCTTGAATTCTCAACATTATATCAATAAGAGATCATAGTGTTATCATCCAGAGAGCATAAAATTTGAATCGAGGAAATCCCTTTCAATTTATTAAAGCAATGAAAGAAATCCTAAGCATTGATTAAATATGCAAATCAACTCTGTTTACAATTCTAGAGCATTTGTAGAATGCCGAGTGCGAATAACTAGACTGTTATCAAGAGTGTTGAAGGGAGAAGATCAATGTTTTCGGTAGTTTAAGAGAACCTTTAAGATTTTATTAGTTTGTCTATATAGTTGAAGAAATGTGATTCACTGACATGAGAGAAATTCGGCTTATGTTGAAATGTTCTCAAACCAGGATCCAGTAGATTTTACTGCCATTTATGCCTTCACTAACAATAAGATGAAAAAAAGATCACCTTTTTTTCTATGTCACCGTTTATTTCAATCAATCAATATATATGAAACGAAACACAATCGAAAAAGAAAACAACAATGTTGATAATAGAAAAATATGGACGTATAGCTGAATTTTCGTCAATTCTACGTAAATAAATAAAAGCATATTAAATTTAAAGGCATGTTTTCGAGTTACTTGGTTGGTTTTTTTTTTTTTATATACAAAGGGTGAGGAATGTGGTGGTATTCTCTTGAGGCAAACGGGGCTCTATAATATAAAATGACAGATCCCATTATTTACTGAAAAACAACAAAGCGAAAGTAGTAAACCCTGTAAGGAAAGAAAAAGGAAAATGATGTTATTTGGACCTTACCGCCCTAAAATGCAGTCAGCTTCTCTTATGATACTATTTATTATATTTATACCAATGTATTTGTCTTTATACGTATACATTTAGGTGAATTGTGAAAATGACGAAACAGTTGCAATTTTCACAAGATGAATTTTTTATTCAATCAACAAATATTAGTTTGATCTATAATTCTCAACAACACAACAGTGTCCGATATAGTGTGTTCTCTTCAGCATCGTCCATATACACTAAGGCTTCTCTTCTATATAAACATAGAGAGAGAGCAAAGCTAATTAAGTCCAATCAGGCTCGGTCCATCAGATCCATTAGCCACCCCTTCGTGTTTGTGCACAAACTCCAATACTAATTGAGAGCACCGTCCACGTTGAAATATCCATTTGTAAACGGTACAACCAAGCCACACCATTTCTCTTCACTGGATGATAGTCTATAATTGGTGTCTGTGTATGTATACATATAGACTTTGTATATGTGTTTGTTTTGTTATGATGATGATGATAAAATAAAGTAACTCTCTTCCAGTATTATACACTGTTGTTGTTGCTGTTGCTGTTGCTTTTATTGTAGTAGTAACAGTAATAGTAAAGAGAAGTACATTGTTTCAACGTTGAAAGCTTTACAGTAAAAGGGGTAAAGAGCTTGTCGTATTTAATTACAAAATATCTAATTTTGCGACCTCACAAGGAAATCGGCCATGATAATTTTATGATGTCGTAAAACAGTAGATAGAACGAGGACGAAATATTTTACTGGTTCTAATGCATTTATAACAAACAAGACATAATTTGACTACAAACATTAAACATCAAGTACACACAAATGATGACGACGACCAATTTTATTGATAAACACTTAAACCAGCTATATAATAATTTAAGTTTATACTGGCTAATATTGAACAAATTTCAAATTTACTCTGTTTATTACAAATCAGTTCAAGATAATATGAAATGCAGACAAGATATATATGTATTTATTTTATCAAGTACCTGGGTACTTTCTAGTTTGATAAACTGGATTAACCGTAAGTACACACCTATGCTGAGTCTATTTTCCGCTGACATAAGCATTTACGTGCATTAGATTAGAGATGTGGCCTAGAGCGGTTTCCGATTAATATTGCTCCCTTTAGGTCATGGTTGAATCAACTTGCACATTAACAACCGCTACACACTCACATACAAAGTCGGAAATACACGAATATGATTAAATCTGCTGATATATTATTCCCTCTAACATAATGTAACATACGTATATACATTCTCTTATAAAATATAACGACTATATAAAACCGGAAATCTATTTCCGTGAACGGACTAAGAGATTTCCTGGTGAACTTATTACTAATAGACAACAATCAAATCGATCATTACGACAGCTGTTACAGTGATTAAGGGTGTACCTACTTCTAAGAAAGTGATTGGATTGTTTGATATGTTAGTTATGTATAGTTGTAGTGGAAGTTTAGTAATTTCATCATACTACAAACCCATACTCCCCCCGTAACTACTACTATTAAACAAGTCTCATCTAATCCAGGAAGCTAGGCAAGAGCTTTTGGGATTTTGTTAGAAATTCTTGAACATAAAACTGCCAAAGGTTTTAAACAGCACTATTGTTTAACTTACAACAAGAGTGTGATAGAGAGAGAGAGAGAGAGAAAGTGAGCATCTATATTGTCGCACGAATGGATATAAACCCTCGTTGTTTAAGTTACGATCAACAATATCTAAATTAAGTGAATCAATCTGTTATGATAAAAGCTTGAATGTTATTGCTAGTAATAAAACAGAAGTGAAGATTTTGAAACAATCTTATAAAATTAATGTTTAGAAATTATTACGTTCACAATGTAGTTTAATTGATGGAAAACGGATTTATTAGACTATATGTAGTATTAGAAGCTATTTGTATCGATAAAAAGGACTCAGAATGTGGATAAACGCTTAAATAAAATACGATAATGAAGACCCATTCTATTTAAAGACACCACTTGCTCTACAACAGACGCTCTAACTATGTTGAGCTTTAGATGGCTTTCAAACATTTCCAAAAGTTGCATATCACACCACACACAAAGCAATTTTCGAGTACTTGCCGGACGTACGCGTGACGCCTATTTATGTTTCAGCTGAAATCGTGTGTTCTATCGCTTGTAAATCCATCTACAAATTTGTTTTAGACCATTACAGAATTTAATAAAAAATGATCTTGTGCCTGTGTGTGATTGTGAATAATATGGATGCACTTTGCGTCCTGATTCACTGCTTTGTTTTGTTAACAAAAAGTGAATATTATGAGACTTTACTGTTGCTCTTTACCCAAACTCCCTTATATGATACACCATTAAAATTAATTTACATACTAGTTTACAGTTGAAGTACTTTCAACTTGAATGTGTCGCTTTTATTTTGTTTCTTCATTCCATAAGATAAGCGTATACACACAAACATTAGCCGCCGCTTTAGAAATTTAGTTTTGCACAAGTTTTAGTTTTTGATGTGTAAATAACAAAATTTATACAACAACATTTTGAACAATTCTCAGGTATATGTATGTAGTAATCGTCAACAACCATAAATTACATCTTTAGGTTTTAGGAACGATATTGAGAACATAAATAACACTTTAGAAGACAATACTATCTAACAAACACCAAAATAGATGACAAGAAATAAATGTGGTGTAGTAGCATTATAATGATGACACAGCTAATTAAAATATCACAATTACTGTTAAAATCCCTGCCCTGTCAAGATTTTCTTCGTTTCCCTAGTTCTTTTCTAAAATACACACCGTCAGCTTATTCTAATAGCCTTTCAGTTTTTCCGTTTTTTTTTTGAGAGGTTTTTGATATTCAGTTTCTTTGCACTCCTCAATCTCATTTACATTTATATTTAATAGGTCACTGTTTAATTCTTTTATTGCCATTGCCCTTTTTAATATTCTACAAGTTGACGTTCAAGCTTTCAACGTTTAAATTTTCTTCTGTGTTATCATGATATTGCGGGTAATTGATTTTTATCATACTCAACAGATTTATGCTAATTTGTAAAATAAAATAGGAAAAATCTCCACCTTGGATGAATGTCGCTTTAGTTTTATCGTTCAGACTTTTTTCATTATTTTTTGATATTCAACTTGAAAGATCAGATAATCTGTTGCCCCAAGTTTTAATACCAACATCTATAGATTGTGTGAATTTCGCTATAGTTTTTCCTCGCCTTTTCATCATCACCACTGTCATCTTTTGTTCTCTGTTCGCCAAATTCAAAAATTTATAGTTTACTTAAAGTCTCGAGGGTGTCAATATCCATCAAACAACTCCAACTTTAGAACACAAAAACTTCATCTCTAACTACATATATACGTATTGTGAGAAAAGGAAAAGAAATACACGGACAATTCAGTTGGTATTAGTGCGGCAGTATACCTACAGTAGTTTTGGATATAAGAGAAATCGAAAATACCAGCTTTCAGGTCAGATTCACTTTCCAACTTTCTCCATCTCTATCATGTTCTTTATATTTGGTAAAAATAAAATTTTCTTATCTAGCCTGCGTGTAGGTGAAGTCTCTACTATACACAACTTCAAGATCGATAAGAGGATTGAAAGTCCTCTCGTATCGTATTACTCAGTTCGTCTTATTATTTGTTACCTCAACATCATCCATATGTCCAATGTATTATATTTCACAGACAGCCAACAAAAAAAAAATGGAAATTTAATGTATTTTTGCGTACACAATCAGTCGGGACGAGTCACAATTTAAATAGACCGTCCATGAAATTCATATTGAAACAAACGTTCTTTTATTACATATCCATATATGCATCAAAGCGGAAGTTTTGTACAACATAATTGTTTCCGTTTATTAGGCATAGTGTAGGACATTCATACCATTTATTACATGAAATTAAATATTCGAATAATAAATGAAACTCTACAATATCGTTTGAGTACAAATGAAAGAAAAAAGATGAACAAAAACTGTACATTATTGTGTACAACAAAAGTTTTCGACTAATTTCGTTTAACAGTAACTTGAACAATAACGATTGGACATATTAAACATTTTTGACCATGCAATATGAACAAACACAAATAATGTGAATAATTATGAAAGTTTTACGCTTTGAAAAATAATTATAAACAATAAAATTTAACAAATTTATTAAGACAACATTGTCATTCGCCAACTTTCAAAACATTATTATTAGATAGTCGAGCCATTAGTGTAATTGATTATCATACTCTAGAAGACATTGTAAATAAACAACAACGACACGTGTCAAGTGAACGATAATAATTTAAATTCAAACAAAACAAACTTTACAATAATAGACGACAAACGACAAACACTTGCAACCTTTACGAATTTTATGGTAAGCTATTTTGTATACGTTCAATCACTCATTGAAAAAATGAGAACAACGAGAAAAAAACAACAACAACTACACAACCAACGAGTAAATCAGTATTTTGTAGCTATGTAAAATACAAAAACAGTCAATTTTGTTCTATTGAAATTGCTATCCTGCCGGCGCGCGTACCCGAACAAATTGAATCCTGAAAGCGTAACGACGACAGTACTGGAGAAGAGATGAAGCAAGATGAACTGAAAGCTAGCTATAGAGAGATATAGGAAGAGATAGAGCTACATTTTGTTCTTTCTTTGTGAATGGAGTTAATTAATTAGCTGTTCTCTGAGCCTTGTGACGTTCTCGTTTCATTGCAATCATGTTGCATGCAAATCCTTCCCATGTAAATCAGAGAGAATCCTCGTATAGAGTGTGTTGTATAGAAAGGTTAGTAGAGGGATGGTTGTACATGTTGTCAGGACTCCAAAGATAAGCTACATGTTTAATAATCTACTCTACAGAGAGAGAGAGGACAATCGGATTTACTAAAATGGACGTTAATTTGATTTTTTCCTCTCTTTATTTGGAAGTATTAATTTAAAAAAAAAAAAATCCCAATAATATTTTTTGATTTATGTTATTACGACTGCTGTAATGTCTCCAGCGAATTGATTTACATCAGCAAATAAATTACGTTCACTTATGGAAATTTGCAATCAGTCGCTATTTTATGCTTCAATTGTCTACGCGGCGGTTGCATATTTATGATTTAGACACCGTATTGTTGTTGAAAATGCAAAATCCTGTACAGTTAGTTATCCGTTAGAACACAGACAGATATACACCTACACACATACATACATACATACAATATTGTCTCTATCTTTGTTATCAATTTTGATATATTCTACTATCTTCGTCTATATTTCAGTTTAGTCTCGGGCTCAATTAAGTACACCCGTCGTGTCAAACAAGACTAAACTTGACATGCAATCAATGGCCACGACAGGTTGTCGTTGGAATTATGGATTTTTCTTGACATTGGCGTGTAATTAAATCTCGACAGGCATATTTGAAAGGCAATTTGTACAAGTAGCGGAATCTCACAAAGTTTATAGAGAGCGGCAGAGAATATATATGCCATCTACATTCAATTTAGGCATTTTGCGAAAGAAAGTTGAATCAAATTTTGCATCAATCTATAAATATTCTCTCCCTCTCCCACACAAAATACGCTATTTTCAATTTAAAACGTATATATAAATATATTTTTTAATAAACTTTAATAACTGTTATAGACATTTTGAAATAATGGAATTGTGTGAAATAAACAGGTACACCATAAAATGTTATGTCTAGTTGTAAAACTCATTTTCAATATTGTTTGGAATATATGCAATTGTCAGTATCTATTTCATTTTGTATTTCATTAATTCATTTAATTCAGTCATATAGCCATTATATTGAAAAATATAAAGATTTTACAATAGAAATTCCAAAGTTGTAATCATTAGGGAGGCATATGAATATTTAATTTAATTATAAAACATAATCGAGATATGTTGAAACAACTGAAAAATTATTGCAGATCATTAATCAACAAAGCAGACACACCTATAGAAAAATTTATTTTCTCACATTTTAATTTGTTGCAATAATCAATTGATCAACATTATAGAATAAATAGTTTTATAAATAAATGTTTGTGTTGAAATGAAAACCGGCGAATATTCTACAGCCTATTGTTGGAAGTGTTAAACTCCAATTACTCCTAAGGGACGTTAGTAGTAACGTTAGCAAGGGTTAGTATTAGGCACAGTAGTGTAGCTATATATGTATATATAGTTAGAAAGAGAAAAGTGGCTTTTGAGATAAACGCCACTTTGAAGTGCGTTACTGAACTTTAACTACACACTCCTAAACCCATTAAACTAAACTGTTTAAACAGCTTATAAAAAATGCAATTTCATGTCCCCAACTGTGGAATAAGTTTGGTAAAGGACTATTTTAATTATATAATCGTATATATTGTGATATTTTAATTAGATTTGGAAATATTTTATGTATGTTATCAAAAATTGGTGGATGCGCCGGGTGAATTGCTCATTTCTTTCAACAATTCTATTACTATAGCTACATGTAGATTATATTCCATTCTATGATTTACATTTTAAAGGCCTTGTTTAATTTAGTAAGAAAACACAATGGACGGAGAAACGGCTCATTGCTGTTACTTTGTTGCCTTGAATATCTAATATAACTAATCCTATTCAAGATATTTAGCAGCGTATGTGCACAGTTTACTGACAATGATAACACAAATTCGTAACAAAGTGTAAACAATGTTGCAAAAGTTGTACAATATCAAACCACAGACAATATTTGTTGTACAATATAAAGGAATTAGTGAATCTGTATTTTAAGGTCGTATTTATTTCCAATTAATTGCTGAAAAGTCGTCAATACGAATAAAACAATAACAAACTCAATTATAAAATGCAACAAATAGAAACTATGTTTCACAGCAACATTATAATTGACACGAATGCCAAGATATATACAATTGGTCTATACATACATATATATGTGACTGATCCATAAGCTAGTTTTCGAACAAACTCAATTTTAATTGAAACCTCAAAGTTCCAGACTTGGTATGGATATAATTTTGGTTTCAGTTTGTTTAGCACAACAAAATTAATTACTCACTCTCCTCATTTACACAACATACAATTATATTTTGTTTGCCTTGTTGTTAATGAATCAAAGTATTTTTATTAATAAAGGAAACATCGAAGAAAGTAACAACGAACATCATCTAATTTGAATTAATTTCTGGTAAAAAGAATCCTGTAATAATAGGATTGTGTTGGTGACTCTTGCTAATTTCTTGAAAATATTTCAATGTCTTAAAAACAAATTAATTAGTTCATTAAAAAAGTACGTTCTAATTAGTAATTAAAAATATGAGATGAAAAAATTGTCGACAATAAAGCAATGAAAAACAACCCCCTTTTGTATATTCTCTTTTCTAGTCGTTAATTTCCTCTTATTTTTTTTCTGTAATTCCTCGGGATGTTATGCAATCGTTTTTAATGTGGGATTTGTGGTGGTAAGAGTAGGGGAATTATGGGCAATGATAAAAAACATTCACAATTATATGATTGTTCTCGACTGGTCGACAATTAACTAATTACAACCACATGGGCATAAAAAATAAGCCGAGACAGAATTAAGATTAATGTTTAATGTTGTAATATAATAATAAAATTAGAAATTTTTGAGAGAATTACAAGTGTGGTGTTGGTGAATTATTATAAATTGATATTGCCAGCTTTTAGAAACATAATTGATTACACAAGTTGAGTTTTAATATAATTTATGTCATAATAATTAGCGAATGGTCGAACATGTTTGTACCGCTACAATGAACAACAATCTTCAAGTTTCACCACCACACCTGCTCCCGACACTTGACAGCCACTACACCACACCACACCAACGGAAATCTCTATGCAATAAACCAACCCCAGATACCATGTTTGGACTTTCATTACGTACCACATAAATCTTAGTTTACTGTTGAGTCACGTAAAACAACTACATTTCGAAACAAATAACAATTCGACAACACACAATAAGAAAGATTGTCTCTCATTAGTATACATGTGTGTTACAAGAATTAGCTTGAAGAAGTTTGTTTCTTACCATCACTAGAATTCAATGTATTTGGAACACTAATTGTGACAAAAAATCAAACTTGCTGCATTTAACGACCTACTTCTTTCAATATGAAAAAAAGGAGGAAAACTACGACGGAAGAAAAAAATTAACATTCTTGACTAATGGGAAAAATAATCATTTCAAGTATTATTGTTACACAACCACCATTAAATTATTTTTACAGACTGAAACTAACAATAAAAATTGTATTCGACAAGAGAACTTTTACAGTAATTACAATTAAAGCTATAGCCTCACTATGATCGAACTGTTATTGTCATTTGTTGAGAAAACAAGGCAATCTTTTACAAAAACAAAAATTCAAAAAAAAAAATCATGAAATTGTTAAATTCAAATATCGAACTGTATGACAAAGATGAACCGAATGTATGTCGAAATCAAATTTGAAGGGTCATTGTATTTATAACAATGGCAATGTGTATGGAACAGACGAAGAAAGTAGAGTGTGAATCAAAGTCCCTTTTTCCCGATTACCTTTATCCGTTAATGCGGTTCCGTTGATGTATGTATTTATGGTGCCAATGCATCAAATACGGCACACGGAATAATTTCACCAATTCGCAAACAAGCTCGCTCCTAGGCGGCGGCTTCCACCACTGTTTATAAATCAAATTGGATTTCAGGACACTGTCAAAGTTTTTCGGTTATTCCACTTTTGCCTTAGCTGCTTTGATATAAATGTAATGTATGTGTATGGTTGGTGAACAAATTGTTAGTTGTTGGTACATCTATTCGAAAATATATCTTTTCATAGTTATTGCTTTTGTTTGTCTGACTGACATATTTTCCATAGTCCAGATCCGTTGTTAGAAATGTTATTAACAATGAATCTTTGTTTTAGTTGAAAAGTTGGTGAATTTTCTGGAGTTTATAGAAATGGCACAAATACAAATGCATTCGCAAAAATAAAATTGTTCAAAAGAAGAAAAACTTGAAAAAATATGTAAAATTTTGTAGAACAAAGACGCCTCATCTAGAACTGTATAAGTATTTTTTATATGTTTTTTCTCAATTTCTATGGCAAGTTCATAAATAAAATATACTACAACACCTGAAACCAGTAGGTATATACCGGCAATAAATTTTCAAGTTTGAAAAATTCGACAATAAAACTGTAAAACACCAACCCATCACCCAATTCTTTATTGCAATTTTGTAATCCTTCTTTTCTATTCTTCATACAAATAAACAATATTGATTTCATGCCAACAAATATGAAGAACGATTTTAAATAAAATAAATTATCAATTCTCTACAATATATTTTAATAGGTTTCTATGTTATTACGTTATAATACAAGAATGAAAATAGTCGATGTGAAAATTGGCTCGATCGACAGTCACAAGGGAAATTATGTCTTCATTGCAAAACACGCTAGTTGCTACTATATAGTTCGCTATCAAGGATGATGGTGACGAAGACAAAGTCAATAAATGTCAAGATTTTGTGCACAGTTGTGTTGTGTTACTATAATTAAAACAAAGTATCTTTCCAGGAATATCCCTTATCGTAACAGAAAAGAAAACAACGTACAAAACAAGGAACAACAACAAAAATTGATTGAGAACTCCACTACCCAGGAGACTTAAGATAAACGATAAAATGTTCACATTTCAATTAAGGCAGTTCTTTAAGTTGTACCAATCGATGGAACTGTTTTTCCTATTCAACTCGATCTTTACAAGTTAAGTAGTTTTATATGGACAAATTTTGTATTTGGAGGTGTATATTCCTAGAAAAATATCGTTCTAGACTAATTTCTATCAATTTTAAAGATGTGCAAATGCTCTCATCTTGTTCTATATACATTCACCAAACCATCCCCTTCATCTAGCTATTTCTCTTTTCACAATTGTGCGAATAAGCCACAACATCTCTCAATGATTAATTCATGAGTTCTGAGTGGTTTAGGCAGCTGAAATGCCGCAAATCTAGAATTAGGACAGAAACCGTCCCTACTGTTCTCACATTTCGAAGGTAGAAAGAAATTGAAAGTATCCAATGTAAAAGTGGTAGAATTAGAGAGAATTGAAAGAGACATAATGATGAAATACTGAATAACATGTTAATTATATATGGATGGAAGAAGTAAGCGAACAGAATAATAATAAAAAAAAAGAGTAAATTTTCTAATACGAGTGAAATTTTTTTCGTACCAATTAAAATTTTAGGTGCTATAATCAGTTTATTCTAATTAAGCGGCAAAATTCAGCGCGGATTGAAACAAGTTATGAGGGCGAAACTGGAATAGAATTTTCACAGTGAAAATTACAAAGTATAGAGTAAAGTCTTATAAATCTGGGTAAGAAACAGAATTTAAACGAGTTTTTACGTAGCCTTTGGAATAGATAGTAATACATAGTAAAAGAAAAGGATTTTTTATTGGAAGGAACGTTAGTCTTCTTCTTTCTACAATCAATCTGTCTACGGTTTAATGATAAAAAATCAATTTCAGTTGTTATAAAATCGAGTGCGTCGTGTACAATTCAAGTTTTATAGTTTATTTAAGTTGCCTTATTTGGAATTTAAACTAATCTCGGATTTGTACAAGTACGTGACATCATTGAATACTTAACTACTTTATAGTTAAAGGGCTCATATCTGGTTCACGCTCTTTATATTAGAGTTGTAATGATCGTCCATCCTCTCTTAATACAACATCCCAATTGTCTATCTCCTTCTCTTTCAAGATTTACAGATTATTTCCTGTGGATTTTTTCTTTCTTTACTGTTAGTCGTGTTCTTGTTGGGATTCTGTTTGACACGAAATCGTTAAGGTAATATGTTGAGGCTTACATAGAAGCTGAATCGACTACTGTACCTAAAATGTCAGATTAAATTTTGGCCTTGCCTTAGTTAAGAGGGTTGTTTGGATGAAATTGTCTAATATTTTCCAGGAACACACCAACATTGCAACAGACAAAGTAGATATAGAGGCAGACGGTAATGTAGTATCTTATTCCAGAGATTGTTACGCAAAGGAAATTATAACAGAATTGTTTCATACTACACCCAACCCTACTGACAAAACTTTCATGGGCATATAAAATGGGGAGGGCCCGAATAGAAAGTTTCTAGACACATTATCCTGATAGTTGAAGAAATCTTTTAGGATAATTATCATTCTAATATTTTCTACAAATTTTATAAAGTTGAAATCTTACCCGTTCACCATTTGAAAACTTGAAAGTTTTGTTTGCAACTTACCTGAAACAAAGAGAAATTATCGTTATATAAATGAAATTCATACAAGTTTTATTCAAGTCATAACTATTGTTTAATATAAATTTAAATAATTTCCGTTTAAAATTATTTAAAGAAGAAAATTTTAAAGTTTAATATACAACAACTGGAATGTTTATTACGCAATGAATCTGTATAATAAAAACGTAATTTTTATTATAAAAATTTAGCAAAAGAATAACGATAAACAAAATTATAAAAATAAACCCGTTGAACATAAATACGAAATGACAGGAATAAAGTTTATCTAACCAGCTTCCAGACTGTCGTAAGTCGTAACTCAAGCTATAAGTGTATAGAAAAAAGAAACTGGAAGAAAAAGTCAGCTATTAGTTTGTGGCACAAAAAAAAAAAGTATTCCTGACATAAGGATAATTCGATCAAATATTGCGTGAGAGAGCTTTCCGTTACTATCACGCACATGTAAGTTTGCTTTTGTGTTTAATATAAGGTCGTTGATGTTAATCAATGTCATAAACGTGTAAGGAAATGAGACCTTCCTAACAAGACAGAGACTAATGATACTTGTCTAGATGAGGATTCACCCACTGGTTGTGTACATATATTTCAGGAATGTATTTCAAACCTGGACGTTGTCCGCATGATGGTACTTTAATGTTAATTATGTTTAAGTTTCCATTGTTGTAACTGAACAGTTGGATGAATAATGGATAAATTCCGTCAGTGAAATGATTAAAAAAAAATAAAATAAATTAAAAGAGACTACAATACAATTTGCGGTTATAATCCATTTCTTTGCTTTCTATAAGTTTATTATTATTGAAAGATAGATGATAGAACAAAGCATGTACAACATATATATGTCGTCACTTTGTTGATGATTAATGTTTTCGTCCATCTGCAGGATTTAATGCAGATTATGTTGCCATATCATCATATACAATGATGTATTGTTTGGGAAATTTGCCGAAATTGTGTGACAATTACATAAATTCTCTTTTGTCCATTCAGTGATCAATTTTCAGTCGGGCATATAACAACGGAAGGTGTCGAAAATAAATCGATAACACTTCCATCAATAGTACAAAAATCGCTTTCAAATCAATTGATGATGATGATTTTAAAATTTGATACTTGACTCTTGGATTTTAGAATCTCTGTTGTTTTTTTAGTTGAATAGATGTTTAAATTCCTATTCTTTGTAGTTTACTACCGTATTTTAATGTAAAATTGTAGAATTGCCATAAAATTTCCAAAATATCATATCAATTCTCTGTAATAGTTGAGAATTTTTATGGACGAATCGATAATTCTTTGAATTTTATTGAAGCACACCGTTGTAAATAAATTTCCATGACAGATTAATAATAATAAGAAATGAAAAAAAAAAAAATCAGAAACAGTTCGATCTTATATATAAAAGATCAAAGCATAAAATCCGTAAAATAGAAGAGAATATTTTGTGATGTGTGTTCAGTGTGCAAATTCGAATTACCTGATCCCGCAAATTCACTAGAGCGCAACATTTCATATGTACAAATCAAAGAGAAAGAACAAAATCCCGATTGTGATCCGTTTCTAGATTTTCAACAATATTGTGGAGAAACGGCGCGGGGACTTGATTCTATTTTGTATAAAATCCACCATACACGATTTTATTTAAATTCATTGTTCAAAAAAATAAAACAAAAAAATTGTCGATAATGTTTCACGCGGAAATTTACGATCACCAGAAGGGATGAAAGTGAATAGACCCTTTTTAATAATGAATGATAGATTGGGGTGAAATAAAGTATATGACGCATCACCCATTCGATCATTGCAATTATTGTGTAGAAGATCATTTTCGAGAGAACATCTTATTGAGTAATGTAATGATCTTTTTTACTGTGTAGGTGTACATTTATCTTTCAGTACACATACAGTTTTTCTATAGATTTGAAACTGTCATCTATGGATGATACATCAATCCTCACGTTGATTCCCAGAAAAAACAGATTCGCAGTTGTATGGAAAACATTTGGGAATCAATCAAAAATCAAATATTACGGATTCACCATTAACAGATTAAATATTTAGATTGACTGTTGATGTCATTAATATTTTTGATTTCATTTCACTGCAATCGCCGATAATGAAATTGTGTTTTTGATGGATTTTTCTACAAAAAAAACTTCGTCTAGTTCGACATGACCGACTGATTTCGAAGCAGTAGGAGATAACAAAACACTATCATTCGGCCAGGTTGCCCAAATCGTAATAGATTTGATATAGGTTGTAGTTATTTGCATTTTCGTTAATCACAGGATTATCTATATAGAATTATTCTGCTGTGTATTGTTTCCCCTTTTAGAGAGTACATGACTTTTTCATTGTTTGTAATCAAACAAAATTTTGTTATTGGAACGGAAAGAGCTGCCAGGAAAAATTGTATTTGAATCGCGGATATGTATTTATGGTTAAAATATTCATAAATATTTGTGTTTACAAAAATGAACTGAATGTTTACTAAAATATGATATAAAATTGAAATCCAACATGATAACATTAATGATAAAGGGTGTGGAATATTAGGAATTATACATGAATAACACTCTCGCATACAAAACAACACACACAAAAATGAAATTGAGAAATTCTAACAAAAATATTCCTACAATGTTGCCGCACCATATCAAATGATCTTTCAGTCTGTTGTATGTGTAACACTACCTGTAATCACTTTCGATACACACAAGTATTGATTTTCTCTCACAGTTTACGGTCGATTAGTTGCCAAGCTTTTCGGTTCAACAACAGCCAACGCACTTTTACATCTGTCTTTTGTAAGAGGCTTAAATCTACATTTAATATCCTTGTTGGGGATTTTTTTTTTGATATACATATACATATATAAACAAATACAACTCGACGTTATTTGTTTAAATCAACAACCATATACTATTTTTGTAACTTGTCATAAAACTTGAATGATATTGTTGGCTGATGAAAGCAAACAAAACAACACAACTCTGTCTTTATATTTACCCAGAACTATCTATTTTAATGTCAATTTCATTAAATGTCTAACACGAATACGTATATCCATAAAAGATACGGTGACATATTGAAAAGTTGACAAACACAAAGGGACGTCCAGCGAGTTCTCAATCAATACTATCATTCTTATACATCACGGCTTTTTTTCTTGGTATTTGTGTGTGGGTGAGTTGTATCTGTATTGAGTGAGTAGTACGAGAATTTCGAGGGGTAAAATGATGAATCTGGTAGATCCACGAGTGGTCTATACATTTTCTTAGCTCGATTCTATCTCTCGAATAGCTCTATGCTGTATCTTATTATCATCTAACATCAGTACAATATTATTTATTCCCCTATCTTGTGTTCTAGATATGTTACGTCGGGTGCTTTGTTTTTTCTGCTACAACAAATCTAATATTGATTGACTTTTAAGAAAATTGATATTAAAACAATAATGAAATTATTGGCATGTATAATCCTAATTTCGAAATCCGTCAATGTCTATGATGTAAATTGAAAGTTGCCGGAAAAGGAAGGCAGCATCCTCTAGGTGTATGTGTATGTATGTATGTGTGTGTCTGCATTTGCATGTAAATTGAATAAAGAGAAGTAAGGTAGAGATTGACGATGGAACAAACGAGACAAGAAGAGATGATGATGATGACGTCGAGTTACGAAATTTAAACAGAAATATGATGAACTGTAACACAAAATGTATAGGAATACCTTATATTTATGTTAATAATACACGTAGTAGAATTTGATCAGAATTAAAACCGAAAATTTCACCATCAAAACTTAATCTAATAAAATATGGGTGGAACGAAACTAAGAATTCTCTAAAGGGGATTAAATCATAAATGTATGTCCATCTTATAGTAAACAATGATATGATGAGAATTTCGGTGGAATTTCATCCAAAGAATAGATATGAAGTATTTAATAAAAGCCAAACAAACACAGACGGTATAACGCCTGTCTATTTCGTTCCAACATTCTTGGCATATTCTTATAAAACTTCAAACAGGTAGACAAACAATGGAGCGTTCGAGTAATAATCAAAAAAAATATATCGAACACAACCTAAATTATTTAAAACCGCCGAATAGACGACCTCTTCCTTTCTTTGAATACTAAATTATAAAGCACTGTTAATTACACAAAGTTGAGTTGTTGGCAAACTATAAACACATGTATATACATATATTTCCATAATAACCAAACCGATATTAATTACGTAGTGCTGAGTTTTGTTGTGAACTCAATTACTGTAAAGCCGTCTCTACGATCGTATCCAAACTATTCCGTGAATAACCATCCAATTTATTGTTAGCAAACACAATTTCATAGAAAATTACAGTTAATTTTTGAACTCCAAAGAAACAACTTTGTCAATCAATCAATAATCTTCAATTATTTATCAAGTTTTATGATAAAATTCATCTATATTTGGTAAACAGTTAGTGTAAGTAAATATTGCAGCAGTTAAAGGTTTCAGTCAGTAATTTCTCATTTCCTATTTGCGATCTTGTTTAAATGGGAACCAACTTATAAAAGTTTCCTGGAGAATCGACCAAATTCAAAGTGTGTTTGCCTGCATTTCCAGAACATCGTTTCCTCTTTTCGTTCATTTCATCGTTTTGTTGATAATTTTTATTAAAGTTTATGTTTGAGGCAGCATACTTGAGGGCAAAAACATCATGAAAGCAATAATCTTTTTATTTTTTGACTTTTTATTTGATTAATGTGTATTATCTTTGGGGAATAATTGCCACTTGAGTATGGATTTAGTAGAATTACGTATATACGTACGAGTTTAATAATAATACAGCCGTAAAGTGTATATAGAGACGTTTAAGTAGCTACGTGAATATAACACAAAAGTCTTGAACAAGTACACCGGTAATCTCTATAATAGGCAATCTACCACTTGTTGGCGTATGGAAAGATTCCCAAGTCATAGCCCAACAACCTTAACAACTATCGATCCGACTGTTGATGATAATTCATGCATATCCCATAAAAAAAAAATCCGAGTGGGGTCATTTTAATATTTGCCTCTAAATAGCATTATTGAAATAATAATTTTCAAGTGAAACAAAGATCAAAGAGTCCCTAATAATTAGAATACAGATACTTCTTTGTTTCACGTTTTTGAAGTTACTTTCTGTTATCAACCCATAAATTAAAATATGAAGGCGGTATAATTAATGCAACAATCTAAAGGCTCTTCTAAAAAGAATTTTGCAAGGGGTAAAACATAATAATTGTGAAAATTTGGAAAAATATCACTAAAAAACTAGTAACTTGCACTTCAGCTGACTCTTTTAGGAAGACTGGAAGAAAAATGAGTCACTTATTTTTACTACTGATAATGCGAAGTCTCACTGAGCATAAATCCCAAGACAACGTTATCTTTGATGTGAAATGCATTCAAATTTCCACATCAAACTATTTTGTTTAATTTGAATCACCAAATCCTTTTAACTATCTCGGAGAATGTGATGTTTATTTTTAAAAAAGTCGTTTGTGATGTAAACTTTTTGGCAAAAATCCTGTACATGATTATCGTCTGACTTTTATACCCAATCGAAACCAAATAATATTTTCCATTGGGATTTCGTGTTATAAATCAAAACAACAAGAGAAAATTCTGAAATTGGTAGATACGTACTGTACATTATTGATGATGTGTGGAGAGTTGCTGCCTATTAAATTTTAATGCAAAAAGTTTGGTTGATGTTTCGGAACATTATCAATTTATTTTTCTTAACTTCTATCTCATTATAAATATTGGTTAATAATTAAACACCTCTACATCGAATAAAACACATCTCAAAGATGCCCCAATAATTAATGTTTAATAGTGTGTTTCTTAAACTTAAACTTTCCCCTAATCACATGAATTCTTTTTGATTATTGCTTTCAGTTGTTTTTTTCCTCTACAAAAACTTTAATTTAAACTCTTCAACTCATTCATACGGCTTTATCTTAAACGTGCCAAAATTTTCATCACCCTTTTAGTATTAAAGTTTATATAAGTTAGGACTCCTCCAGTCATTACCATAGCGGCAATTAGTGAACGAAAGTTGAATGTAAACTAGCTTGGCAAGGTCCTTTGAAAGCTCAACTCATTGCAATTAGTAACATAAAAGATGATATGACAGAAAAAAGCCAACTATATATAGAAATAATAAAGAAAATACTTCTCTATTCGGTTGCGATTAATGATGCTTACTTTGTATGTTCAAAATAGAGAATGAACCGGGAAGGACTGTTATTATATATTGTTAGCTTAAATGCACACGATTTTCTACTTTCCCTTTTAATAGACTTGTAAGTCTCTCTTTGAAGTTAACACAGCAATGAAAGTACTTGTTGACTTTATCAACATACACTCTCACTAAGCCGAGACTTGTAAATTTCAACCCTTCCATTTCATGTTCGAACGATAATTCGCAAACAAGCAACATGGATTCGGGAGCTTTTTGTAAATAAACTAAAAATGACTTGTGCAAGGCGAAATTAAACCGAAAAAGATGTTGTCTTAAACAGTCACTTTCTGATTTTGTTATTACAACAAGAGTACCAACTCATAAAATGATGGTTGTTTATAAGACGTGCAAAATCGAAATTATTTCCTCTAGGCATTTACTGTTAGTAGCACATAACTAAAAGTTTTCTTATTATTCCACCACTTCATTTATCTTAACGGTTCCTATAATAGGTTTCTGTTTGGTTCGCGTGCAAATACAAAACGTTTTATTGCTATTTTCAGCAATTCTCTCAATAGCCTTACGGGAAGTCTCAAATTTATTACATCGATCATTAAAATAAATTAAGTCTATTGTCGTATAAACTATTAAGTTTTTCTTTTGCTATATTGATAATCTCATTATATCATGCTTAAAGTAATATTGTCTTTAAGTTAATAAATCCTCATCTAGAAGTACAATATTTACGGTATACCAGTGGCAGCTTAATGATATTTTGTAACGTTCATTAAGTGTGTTTGTTCCCTGAACCACTCCCGTTTTCTATAACATACACATAGACACACACGTATTCAATGTTAGGATATATCTGTCGTGACGTAATCATGCCCTATTCACCGGAACGTTTCAACGACGAGCCTTCTCTAACCTGAAACGTTTGTTTTTCTGAGCGCCAATTATATGAATCGATATACAGGAGGGATCAGGGAGAGAATTGACGCGGACCAAGAGGAGGGAAAAAAACGAGGTGGGCACAAAAATAAATCGCAACTGAACGGGAAGAGGGTGGGCAATGGTGGTGTGGAGTGGTAAAAAAAAAAAAAAACAGAAAACTGAACATTGAGATAAATTGTCGGTAACGACGGCGTTTTAGTTCTTTTTTCTATTTTTAACGAACTCTTGTCAAAGACCGATGATGTAAGCGAAATCAAATAACGAGCGAAAAATAGAAAAATTATATGATTCAGTAAAGTTGTTTTAATATGCTTTTTTTTGCTTATGATCAACGACGAAACAAAAAAGAAAGTAACAAGAATCAGGATTCGATTCGAGGTTTTTACAATTTGACAATGTTCTTATGAGTAGTGGATATTACAGAGAAATGTGTAATAGTCGGGGAAGATTTATCAAAAAATTCAGTCTTCAAGAATTTACTACAACTCAGTACGAAATTTATGTCTCTGACGTGAGTGAGTCTTTTTTGTAACCATCCAGGGATGATCCAGTTGAGTTGTAAATTTTTTCAATACATGCTCTAATGATTTATTTAGGCACACAACTAGTGCGAAATCTGGGAATACCTATGTCTGGTGAATCATATTGTTCAAAATTATTTCTATGGCACGTTGGACTTTTCGAATTAAATTCTAGCTACACCGATATGAATTTTATTTTATTATTTTTGTTTTCTTGTAGTACATTTTTTTTTTGTTTTCAACTTGAATCTAATAAATTTTCATATAAATCACACGAAAGTGGAATATCCAAGAGATTTAGAGTAACACTCATAACCCCAAAACAAATTTGCAACACAATGTACAGACGATAAATTTGTCCAACTGACGAGGAGAGTTTGCTAGGCAGACATTTTAATTACAAGCAGCCCCCCAACAACCGGCTCCTTGCAACTAACACCTGGTTCCTACTGTGAGAAGAACGCTCTATAGTCGTTTGTCAAATAGTTTATTCTCCCCAGTAACCTTAGACTGAAACTTAAATTAAAATAATACAAACATAGTTAACGTTGTTTCAGCAAACAAGGAAACATTACTACGTTCTTTTTTTTTCTTATTTAGTTTATTATGTTTTGTAGAAAAAATTAACTGGAGGCACATGTAATATCATCGGTAATCACAAATGAGATTTCAAAAGGTATGAGTGAATCCATAGTGGAGCTAAAGTTCTTATTAGTTTTAGAACTGTAATCCTGTACTTAATTCCTATAGGATGCACAGCTTACTGAACCGACTCAGTTATAACTTTAATTAAACCTCGGATTGATAGTGGACAAAAAATGTATGAACTGGCACTATCGATTTTTCATTTGGATTATTTTTGACAAAAAAAAATAGTGAAACTGATTGAAAAAATACTGCCAAAATGTTGGAAAAGATGAATGCGATCTGTCCCAAGTTGTTGGATATTAACACTGATATGGCAAAATTATATTAAAGGGGTAGATTGGGAAAGAGTTGGGCTACTAATACATCATCGTTCTCTGACCGACTTGAGGTTCGACGTCAGAATCTATCTAATCCTAGATCAAGGGAATGGTTTAATCCTTCAAGCAAGTTTCTCTCTTCTAGATGGGTTAATTCAGTTTCTATAGTAATATTGAACCAAATACACACACATACACACACACACACGGTCACAATGGTTATCGGTAATCCCTTTGCGGATATTCCCCAAAGAAAACAACCTGAGGAGCTTGTTCTATTAACCAACAACATTAAAAAAGTTTCTTACACAAAAGACTAAAACGCAATTTTTATGTTGGTCTTGTAATACGATTTTTCGATCAAAAAATTAAATACTCATCATTATTTAGTCGTTGGATATGGAAAATAAGCTAGAGAGTTTCAAAATGTCATTACTCTAAAATCCTCTAATCGAAAAAAAATTGTATTTTTTTATAATCGAATATTAATAATTCAATTTTATATTACTCTAAGACCTTACTTTGAATTCATTATTGAAAGGGATACAATTCAATATCCACAGAATTACAATTATCCATAAATTATGGTGAATTTTCGTTAGAAATCATTAATTTTTATCAGTTTAATAATAATCTTAACTCAACAATTGTATTTATGAATATCACATCTGATTCAATAAGAAAACCAACCCCCATCTGAAATGAATCACGAAGAGAAAGGGCAAGTGTTGAATTTTAATTGAGCTCCACTGTTGTAAAATTGGTTTCAATGTAATTTGAACAGATAAATGTTAATGTCTGTGTGTGTACTACTCTCTCTTCTCTCTCTACATATAATACTATACTGTATATTGCTGTATGCTTCTATAAAATGGGTTAGCGGGCGTAGAAATTTGATTTACTGACTCCCCTTATAAATTCTCTACTGCCACCACTACCACACCACCGATATAAGAGACAGAACGGAAAGACTGGAAAGGCATATAGCAAGCTTGAATTTTAATTAGTACTTAATGTGGGGTGTGTAGCATAAGAATCGATGTTGCCGAAGAGGGAACTTTGGTGGAAAATTGGTCGGCACTTAAGAAACAAGAGGATTTATGGACGACAAAGACCAAACTATACCACAATTTAACATAAATTATTATTATAAATACAACCCCAATAGACTACTTGAATAGCGAAAGTTTTAAATGATTAATTATTTTGTATCTTGTACGTTTGATAATTTATTATAATTTAATCCCACTTTGTGGTCGTCTGTGAAAATATATGGATATTTGATGTCAATGTTAGTTTTAATATTATTATAATGGTACGTGTTCAACGGGGAAATGAAATTTCATAATACTAACACAACGATTATTCTATAGTTGTTTTTTACATAGTAAAGAAAAAAAAACAAAAATTTAGAGGGATATTCGAATGAAGGGTAAACTTTCGACGTCTGCTCTCTCTCAAGAGGCGACAACGACGGCGGCTTTCTACAACGAATTTGCAACCCAAATTGAAATTTTAAATTTCAAATCGTCTACAATTTGAAGAAAACAAAAAAGACAAAATTGTGTTAATTGCTTCAAGAAAAAAAAACGAACGATACCGTCTACATGTACATGCTGAAGGCTATATTATCGAATAATGATGCTAAACGATAAAATTAAGAGCACATTTGTATGACGATATCAACATTTCTGATCTTCATTTTAATAATGCTCAGTCTGATGACTATCTTCGCTATGTATAAAGTGTAAACTGCAATCAGAAGAACCGTAACTTTTGAATTGTTTTTAATTTCAAATTGCGGTCCTCTGGATGCAATTTACTCGATAAAAATAAAAGAAACGGGGGCATGCATAGATGATTATTATTGTTTTTTTTTTTAAATTTCTGCTGTAATCAAATCAGTACCTGAGTTCCCCAAGAACATAGAAGCGATTCGTGTGTCGTGTGCTCGATGATGCTGTTTTCGTTATTAGTTGATGTTGATTTGAAATTTTAAAATATGAAACAAGTGCGCGTAAAGAAGCGCTCCGGTTAACGTTCCGGAGGGACTCAATGGAACACGCGTGGAGCAGCTGAAGGACTAGCAACAGGCGGCATCGTGGCAGACGTCCTCTCACAGGGAGGAGTCGTGCTATGGTGACGTCACCTATCCTGGAGGCGGTGCACATCGGCGCACTGGTGGCAGCTTGTTGGCGTTGTTATGGTGATTTGGCCGCCCGCGCACCAACAACAACCGTTTGTATGAATGCGTCGTCACTGGTAACCTGGATGGATGGGATATGGATGAGAGGAATATCGTTTCATCGTTTGTTGTTGGCCTTGGAAACCGTACACGTTTCAGCAGATGGAAAACTCTTTTTGAAAGAAAAAAGGTGGCAATTGTAAAATCAAAAGTTAAGCTAAAAAACAAACGTTTAATACAATTATGGTCTTATGGTGGATATTAAACAAGCTACCAGACAGATAAACAATATGAGATGAAAGTTGTTTACAGAGGACGTGGAAGCTTTTGCAACAAGTAGCTTTGAGTGGAATGATATCGAAAAAGCATGACACTCCTAGTGATTCTTAGATTTCCTTGCAATCTTCAATGTTTATTTAGTTTCCTGACGAATGAATAAGGAAATGGTAGAAAAATCAAATTACATTCAACAATCGTAAATAATAAGGCAATATTAAAAACAAAACAAAACTTTTCAGTTTCTATTAACAAAGGGATGCTTTGATAAAGTGGTGCAATTTTTTTTTTATTGAAATCAAGGGCAGTATTCAATAAACGATATGTCATTTAATCGAGAGTCGTTTTTGGTAGACACTCGTTATATGAAATTAAATGCCCTACTTCCTTGTCGTCAGCCTCTAATTAGAGGGAAATTCATTATAAACGGTTGTCATGGTATCAGCAACAGAAAGTCTTCCACATGACTGCCGTTTTCAACAGAGTATTGGAACCATCAATAGAGAGAGAATGTTCAAGTCGCAGTAACAAGCCAGTTATCCCTCAGTTTGTTTCCAAGGTGACCGGGGGATGATTCCTTTATATACACACACATACATACACAATATTTTAAGGATGTTTCTCAACTATACCGAATAAGTTTTGAAGTTTAAAAATGAGCGATCGCGGAATTGAAAACGCCTTTTTTTGATTTATTATGATTTATTAATTAATAAATACGTCTGAGCAACAAATTGGAATATTGACTTGCTGAAGACAGCTTGTCATCTATTAGACATCATACCGTCAAACTGTTTGAGATCATCGTAGAATTAAGCCATTAGAATGCTAATGACGGATTACATTTGTGACAGGATTTACAGTGAACATGAACTGATTGTTAGCACTAATGAATATTGCGGACAAGAAATAAGAAATAATTATGCTTCAATATCATTTGTTTACATAATTATTTGTATATTTGAGTTAGATTGGCATATTGTTCGGGTTATGTTCGACCTCCATTAAATCATAATTTAGAATATGCTGTATTCGAGTGTTTTTTGAAAAGAATTGAGTGCTGTGTATACTTCCATACGGGCTAGAAGTAAACAAAGCTATAAAGACTAGCGGGTCTGTATCAGGTCCTTCTTCTTTCAATAGTGAGAAACGAGCAAACTTTCGTAATCATCTTACGTAGCTTTCCAGATTTAATGCAGGTGGATTTAAACTAAATCCAGTGTTATCAACTTACATATATTTTACTTTGCCATAGTTAAGTATATGGATGATTTAGTCTGATATAGGAGTTACATATAATTTAGAATTAAAAAACAATAACCACTAAATATTTATAGGTATATCCGTTTCATCAGATACTCCTTCAATAAATATGCTCTGCGATAACAGACCCGGAAGACGAAAATCCAACGCAAAGAGGAAGTCGAATGAATATAACCGCCAAGGGGTGATAAACAGAGGTCTAGTCTAGAAAATGTGGAAACTTCGATTAATTAAGTGTCTTTTATAGAAACAAGCAAAAAAATAATAATAATAAGTTAGACAATATTAAGTATGACTTGGTGCTTTATTTTAGAAGTTTAAACTAACGCAATTTAATAACGAACATATTTTTTATGCCCTATCAAAGTCGATGATGATAGAATGGCACGCAGAGTGAAAGCGAACGGAATGTATTGATTGCAGGCATACAGTAGAGTGGGGTTGGTTAGAGACAGGGTGCAAATCCCAGGGTCAGGTGAGACATTCTTGTTCGCTTGTAACATTGTCGTTCACAACGTCATAACGACGTTCTGTTGCCACCACCCCTTCTAGCATTTCTAAAGTGTGGAACATTCCTTATACTATTGTCACCTTATCCTTCTAACGGGTATAGAACATTTTACAAAGCTTGTTAATGAGGAGCAAGATAGTAAATATGAAGCTAATGCGGTATTTGTTATATTGTTGTGTTAGAGAGGTAGTAAATTCTAAATGTAACAGTGCTTTGAGGGAACAAAGTGAAACTTTTGCAGGTTCTACATTAACATACATGTACCTATGTCTTATTGTTAAACAAGTAGAAACAATGTTTTAAATGCTCTAAAAGATTCATATAGAAACTTTGTTATTTTTATTAGTGAAGCAACAAGTCTAAAAAGCTGTAAGCTGTATCAGTCAATATAAATTGTTGAATTACATTGACTGCTGTTTATAAAAATCAACATTATTTAATGTTAGATTTGTACCATATTCAATTTGGTATAATTCACAGGAAGTCATAGCACAGCAATTCAAGAATTTTTAGATGATCTCTATCATCGTAAAGATACCCTCAGTTTTTACATTTAGACTATATTTAGGGGAGGTAGAAGCAAAAAGCAATTTGGCTTTCTCTGTTAAGTCGTAACAAAAAAATTAAAAGACAGACGAATTTATGTTTTATTTACGCTGTTGTGAGAAAGTTTGCAAGAGCAAATGTGCAAGTAAAAACCGTCTTCATTCACCGATTTTTTACGTCAAAAGAAATTTGTACCACAATGTTCCAAATAGCAGATTACAGTTGACACAATTATGATGTTCCGAAATAGTTTCGGTTAAGTGAATGATCTTAAAGGACACTATTGGGTAACACGTGCTATAAGTAGCAATACACGTGTACATTGTTTCTGTAATGGTTTAAGGTTCTTTTTTTGTGGGGTAGTATTGCGTATAAAAGATAAAAACCAATTGTAATAGTAAAAATAGTTATTGACTGCAGTAAAATATTGTAAAATAGATAGTCGCCCTGCCCTACAAAGACCTTTTCTCGTGTTGCTGCTGTCGGTTATCGTTATATGAAATGGTTCCCACTGTATAAACGTGTCGTATTTGTATATGTGTATGTTTTACTATAGTATATGGTAGATGTGAATGTTTCTTCGACCCTCATACAAGGGAATTGTTGAGGCGCCGCTTTCGACATCTGGTAATGACAGTTCAGAGGAGAGTAATCGGTTCAGATTGTTCGAGAAGCGAATATCCGGATGCTGGCGGTTAACAACACTAGCATGATTGTGCGGTCACAAGCAATCAAACCCCCTCATACTATAAACCGACGGCCAATGGCTTCAGACAATTTACACTTGGAAAAGCTTTATAGTACGTTTATAGTAAAAGACGATATACACATTTGACGAGACAGATGAGAAGAGGAATAGACGAATGAATTGCTTCAATTGGTCCAGTGAACATGTATGCTATTTAAACTGTTAAAGCGTCGAATAAGGTTTAATGGGAATTCTTCTCCAACTGAAAATACAATTACTGGTAAAAATTTCACTATTCTAATCGTTAACGAAAGATCTTCTAACTATCGTTGACTGGAAAGAAAATCGATTTGATCTAATTGAAGATCCTACAAGACAAGTAAATTACTTAAACAAAGTATAAACAAACAAAATCCAAACCGTACTCGAAGCACAACCACAACTGAGAGGAGGTTTTACGTTTATAATAAACTATCAAGATCCACCTAGTTTTTTCCCTAAAAATAATAAAAAACACAATTTTTCTCTCACATTAGACGCTTCTCAACTGACAATGAGAGGCATGTTTAAGTAATATAATGATGATGATGTTTACAAAATTGAAATAGATTGGTTGAAACAACTGCTCCTGTATTTTATTCACAATATGGTTTGTACTGTGGGCGGAATCGAGTAATAGTTTCACAATCCACAAAAGTACGTTGAGAGAGGCAAAACATGTACCCAGAGGCTAAAACTGAGAATATCCACGACTCTTTTATTCTATACGGGTACATATATGTATGTGGCCCTAAAGCAACCCGCATTCAGTCAACAATGGAACAATTCCCACTCCTAAATATGTTTCCACTCTCTCTCTCTCTCTCTCTCTCTCTCTCTCTCTTTCTTCCTCTCTATCCGTTGACTCCACTCAGGATTTTGGGAGTTTTAAAGCAAGTTGGGGCATTCGTCGAACATACACATACTGGGTACGCAAACATACGACCATATATTTATATGTCTGTATGTCTGTAAAAAGAGAAGATGGTTTCTATTGTTCAAACACTCTCTCTTTCGCATTTTTTTTTTTTTATTTAGCTATGTTTTAGTTCGTTCCCTTTGATTTTGTGTTTTTCTGTCTGTTTTGCCAGCTCATTTAACCTTTTCCACCAATAAAACGTCACAGTCTGGATTGTTATTCAAATAACAATGCGTGTATTTAAGAATAAGATACTTGCATGAACTGGGATTGAAATATTTGGGATTTTGCTGGTTTTATAACAAATTAAATGATAAAAAGTATTTTATTGTTGCTAATATTGAATTAAAATGTGTAAAGTTCATCTTCATTGTCATTTAGAATTTGAGTTGTTGTAATCACATTAAAACAAAGTAGATTTGGAACAAAGTAATTTCAAATAATGTTTAATGCATGATTGAATTTAATTAAAGAAATTATCAGACAGCCACTTCATAGTTATATGCTAGAAAACATTAGATAAAGAGGAATCAATTTTACAGTAAAGCTGCACTTAATAACGGTTTATATGTGATAATTTTAATTAGTTTTGTATTGGTATACTATCATTAGGACAATAATTAGTTTTTAAACTTGAAAAGGTTTTATCAAACATTACATTTACTTACACTTTCTACATAACTGTGCAACAGATAACGGCCTCTGCCTATAGGGTTCGATGCACAAGTCTATTAACTAACCGAATTATATCTGTTGAATGTTCAGTAATCTATAGGGACTTGCCTCATTTCAAATTGATCATTAATTCTAACAGAACAACAATGTATGCTGAAGGCTAGAAAGAAATTAATTACTTTTTAAACAGCACTCAACATCTACGCATAACTTTGATAGTATATGGCTTCCTTTTTCAGTTGTTACTTTGAATGTTTTGCTCTTCTGTATAAGCTTTATGAGAAATTTCAACAATTTTTCTCTCAATTTTCCTACCTTTTGCAATTCGGAAAAAAAAGAGCACGAATTTTATTCTTTCATGTTCTTTGTGAATATCGGCCAGTAATTGAGTTGCCATTTATTTCCAACGACAAACGTTACCAACGAAAATATCACAATTTTTTAATGAAACAAAAAAAAAAATGTAGAAAAAATATAAATTTCATATTTCATTAAAAATAAAAAAAATTATACCTGAATTATTACAGCAAAACGAGTGAAATTAATTAAATTTGCTTCTTTCGAATTTATGAATTTAGTATGTCGGGAAAAAGTCATTTCCCATATACGTTCATGTACTGTTACTAGTAGCAGCACTCCCCCAGTTTCAATTCATTGTTCCACCCTTTTTACTCTTTTGTGCTTTATGTTTCATATGTCCCGCATTTTTATTTAGAATAGAAAAAAGTGTTTTCGGTTATAGAATTTATGGACGAATAATTCTTTTGCTATATCTGCCGATCTTTCGGTAGTGGACCAATCAGGTTCTCATTTTATCGTACATTATCTAGAAACGTATTCTATTAAATATTAAACATTTTCCATACTGTTAAATCCACTACATTTCCACATAAATTGATACCAAGGATTTGTTCGTTTTTGATTCTTCACTATTCAAATATCTTCTCGATACAACGTTTTGCAAATATCTTGTAAATGGTGAAGTTCACCTTGTTATGCTAGGAACGACTACGTTGTCAACGAGGAGAGTTTCTGCATGGGTAACAAAGTTTTATTGCAAATGATCGAGGACGAGTTGGCGTAAACAACTTTACCTACGCTCAATAAAGCATCCCCCTATATATTTGTATTGTAAACAGATAAGGAATGACGACAATAACAACAACAACACGGTCAAGATTCTGTTCCTTTTCTATCATCTGCCTTTATTATGAACAAATATAGAATGGATTCTCTATATAGATAACGATATTTTTTCCCTTATAGGTATAGAGTTTAGAACAATTCAGCTATTCATGTCATCCGTTTCTATAGAATCTAATGACAACCTGTGAACTCAATTTGGTGATAGAATAAGAGCTTTTTGCAACAAAATTGAAACCCTGTTCAGTAAGTTAATCGATAAGTTTGAGTATTGGCAACTGAAAAACGACAACATATCAGAAGACGTAGTTGTAATTGTAGCAATAAAGACAAATTTTATTTCAATCCCAGACAATAATTGAAGAAGTATTTCAATTCTGGTGAAGTATATACTGTTTTGCACGTTTCGTATAGCTATGAGATTATGTCCTAGTGTTGGGTTTTTCTTCTAAAACGTTATCCTTTGTTTCACATTCAAGTCAATTTCTACAATTAATCTTTTCAGTTAAAATGATCCAAACGATATTGGAACTCTATCCAGATAGATCATGTTACATAATAGTAACCAATGACCAGTTTTCAATAATAAGGATAGTGTTGCTTAAGTATTCATTGGCTTTATTTTTATTGGCCTCTCTGACCTCTCTCTATATTTTTATAGCCGGTCAATGAAACTTTATAGGGCTATATTTTTTATCCCGACTGTTATCACATAAACGACTATTTTGTGGTAAATTTTTGAAGGATTCCATTATAACATTGTAACTATCTTCATTTTTTTGTTGTAACTGACTAGAAATCATCTAAACTAACAAAACAATTATCTTTATAAAAGAATGAAGTGAATATAGCTTTGTTTTCAGGTGATAACGACAAACGAAAGTGATAACGTATACATGTTGAACAATAAACGAGTTCTTGATAGTGATGCCGGTGGTGGTAGTGGATGCTTTTTACAGGGGACGGTTCAACAAGGCCACCACCAGACGTTTGTTATCGCACGTTTACCGTCTTTACGGAAATCCATCGTAACGTCGCACGTGCACGATCAGAGGACGGTTGCTCGCATATTTCGGCTCAATTTCCATAATGATTCAAGCTTTGTATGTGTCGAAATGATACTTTCAACGATAAACACGTATAAACAACTATTCACAAATAAATATTGAAGAGATCGTTCGTGAAACAACAAAACAACAATAAATGATGGTAATTTCAATATTCACACAATTTTCAAGATGATTACATTCGAAAGTGATTAAATAGGACGACAGTCTGGACATGTACGAGTTTTCCAAACGATTTATTTCCAATCGATAGATTGATTTTCCAAACAAGAACTTAGCGAAAGGTATTCACGTCGATGTAGAGACAACACTTGGTAACTAGTAAACTATATACAGTAACAAAGTTTTAGACTATTAGCGATCACAATGTTAGATACAGAAACTGAGTGCAAAAAAGAAAACAGACACGGGGGTCCTATTCGCTATGTTGTTATCGATTTGTCTTACCCTGCGTTGATTTAAAAGGGATAATCTATTGAAACTGTAGATGTTAGATATTTGTAAAAAATCTACTTATTTATTAGAAGAGCAGCAAGACCTAAATCACCGTTATCTTATAAATACGTTTCTATAACTCACATCGAGCTGTAGACATGATTGATAAAAATAAGTATGCTTTTGTCGATCAGTTCATGAAGATTTAGAATTACGTAAAGCAAACTATCGTGGCTAGAACGTAGATTATACTAAAAACTTTTGTAAAGTTTTCATAAGAACTTTTCATACTCGAATCCACCGATCGTCGTTGTGAAAACAATGTTATTATCTTTCAAATTTCACAAAGAAATGTGGGTTAAACTTTACAAACAATTGAAATAATTATAATATTTCAATTTTTGACTTATTTTCTTATAAGACAAAAAAAAAACAAAGCGTCGTCTTTTATATGTTTGAAAATAGAAATTCAAATGAAATACGACTGTTTGTTAGCGTTACATAAACCACTCTGTGTAGTGTGCTAGCTACCTACCACCCTCGACGCTAGTCATCTAAGAAGTTTGTTTTTGTAAAGTAAATTGAAATTTTAACTTGACAAAAGCAACAACGGATGCTTAATATGTTGGAACAAAAGCGCAATTACTTCCACAATAACAAAAGTAACTATTTGGAAATGGTATTAAGCGGTGCATAATGAATTTATGGCCGATGGCGGAACAATAGGCCCCTGTTTAAATACCTGACATTTACGTGACAATAGCAAGATAAGAAAACTAAATAGCAAAACTATTATAAGCAAGATAAGACAATCAACAATTTGAAATAATTTGTTTGAAAAACAGCGCAATCTACTAGACAACTAAATTGCATCATAAGTATCTAATTTCAATAATATCACAATTGATGTAGTTTCATTGTTGTATTTCTGCAACAGTTGAATGTTCGTTGACAGAATTCGAATGTAATGTTTAAATCGTGCCCGGACTAAATCACCCACTATCAAAATTCTATACACAGACAAACTAACTTTGAGAAAGAAAAGTCACTGCTGAAAGTAAAACTCAACAAAAACATCTATATCCAAGTGACTTTGCCCACTATATTCTTTCTATACACTTTAATAGGGGCTTTTTATGGAAATAATAACGGAGACGTGGTTGAATTTCAATATTTTTCTCTAGTTCTTCAAACTATTCCATTAAAAGTCTTTGTTTTCTTTTAATTGTCTATAAAAATTCCAACCAATTCAGAATACTTTTTTTCTATTATTCTCTTACGATCTCTGTTATTTTCGTATAAGAGAAACATCAACAAGATGTAAAAGAAAAGTAAACCCCTTAACCAACCATTTGTATTTGCGTTTGCCAAAAGCTATACACTCGTGTAATATATATTCATACATACCTACATATGTATCTAAATACATATATAGGGAAGAAAGAGTTGGAAAAGATCCGTTTACGGTTGGTTAATTATTACAAACATTGTTCGTTCAATCCTGTTATTTTTCTATTGGACTTTTCGATCGTTAGCGGACGAGAATCAATTGGGATAGAAAATATTCGTTTTGGCTATAAACGTTGTAATAAAACGTCAATAATTTTCCGCTCAAGCGAATAGACCGGAAATAAGTCTGCAGTTTTGCTCCGGTAAAATTATGATTTATGTCGGCGTTTAAACGCCATCAAAACAGAAAGAAACCAACACTGTGCTAAATTCATCGCTTATATTTTATCATAAAACACTACTTTTTTTGTCATAAACAAATATAGCTTACTAGAATAATGTGATATTAGGGGTGAAGTATGTGAATATTTGCAAAATTGTTGAAGAATTTCGACAGTAATTGGTGAATGTGTTACGTCATTTTTCTTGTTCGACTAATATGGCATGAATATTTCGACACAACCGTATTACCTCAACATATTACCCTTTACGTTTCGAGAACTGCACACATTTAATTTGTGTAAAGTCTTGGAAGTTTATGCTGAATTCGTTTCAATGAGTTGTACGTGTACGCAATAAATTTCAAGTATTAACAAGTTTTAGTCCAAGTTGGAGCAACAAGTAATGTAATTACATTATAACTCCGCCACATATAACAGTTATTTAAGTAGTGATTTATACCATTTCTATAAAAAAAAACGAGCTTTCGATGGCAATTAGATGAACGAGACACACATTCACGATTATGCGATACGTTCTAATTGATAATATTCGAAAAGTAAACGAAATGTAATTGCGTTTACATGATTAAAATTGAGTATTTCTTGTAAAGGAAAACAAAGATAGAGAGAATTAACTGTTGTTATTCCAAGTCTGGGGCTTGCTGTAGTCTAGTGGAGATGATGAATGTTTCACAAAGTTATGTATAAAAGTCGTTAATAATACTCAAAACTTGCGTTCACCTAGGTTATAATAATTCTCGTTCGCATCTTCGGGGAGTTCAAAGTTCGCCTCCTCATGTAATAAGATGCTGAGAAATAGATACTGGTGGAAATTTGTCTTCACAAATGCCAAGAGAAGTAGTACTTTACCATGTGAGAAATCAGAACCACATTATTATTACCATCATTCGTTTCTTTGAAAATGTAATCTATTTAATAAGAAAAGTTTATTGTATGTATGTGTGTGTGTGTGTGTGTGTTGTTTACAATGAAGAAAACAAGTTTTGGAAAAATAAACTTTTTACTCTAATTATCTATTGTTTTTCAACTAATTAAAAGTGGTATTGGAGAAAAACTTGATCTTTTGTTGTTTCTATTCGACTTAAAAGTAAATAGAATCTGTTCAACTCAACTGCATGCTATTGGAAAATTTTAATTGGAAAGTACTGATTATATTTCGAAGAGAGATTGGTGTCTTTCAAATAAAATTGTAAAAATAGATCAAATATTCCTGTGATAACGTTTCAATATGTAATATTTTCATCAAACTAGATCAAAGTGTGAAATATGAAACTAAATTTTTAAATGTATTCTCCCTATATCGTCTACCATCTCAAACAAGTTGAATCTTAGACGCTACATATTGTATTCACAGCGTATTATTGCATCACAGAATCGCAAGAATTATCCTTTTGAATGCAAAATCTTGTTAGATACGACACGTGATATGCCGATTTAACAAGACTAACACAATCATTGATTTTTTTTTCTACTGTTTCGTTAGTTTCTTTCAATATCTCATCTTATCAACTTTAAGCAGTTTGCGATTCGATCTTACAATCAGTCTGGTTGTGGTCTGGTCACACAGTTCATTCTATTCGAAAAATTGATGACATAAACTCATCGTAAAAGTTTTCCACTATAGCAAGAAACAAAGATAAGAAATTTTGGCCGTATTTGATTCACCTATACCCATCGTGTACTATTGCCATATACCACCGTCACCGAGACTCAGCCGTCTGACAAACGACCGCCTTCTAACGGCGCATTTATTATACCTGCCTGTAATATAGGAGTGTATCAGAAATTGCACGGATAGAGATTTGTCTCCGGCCCGACATTGTCGAATTTGCTACCATCTCGTATCATTTGTTACTATGAAGTTTGTGTTTACTAATATTCTAACAACATATATATATATATAGTTGGTAGTGTTGACCTAATTTGAATATAAATCTTTGAATTAGAAAAGCAAAAGGGATAGGCAATTTGTAAACCGTCACTTTCACACAACTTTCATGTCATTTCTCATAAACTTTTTCAAAATGTTTAATCAACTCTCGCATATTAAAACTTGAGTGTTGTTGTTTTTTTGCTTCTCACATTTACGATTATATCAAAGATGTAGTAGCCAGATTGAACCTGGCGCATCCACCACATTTGAATGTGGATGGAATTTAATAATATTTTGTTAGAACTGTAACAATGTTATAAAACGTTACAAGTACTCGTTATTCAAGAGATATTTGAATATTTTTAAAACGATCATCATGTTTTTCAGTGATTAAATATAATTGTATGGAATTTCAGTAGAGAGCACACAGTAAGCTACTTATCTCTATACCTGTAGAGTTTTTAAATGCAATGTGCTCGTCACTGAAATTGTTTCATTGAATTTCAGTACTAGTTGATGTTGTTATGAAATCATCGATTCGTAATCGATAATTAAATGTTTAGTTTAGGAAATTTTAAACTTTCCAACACATTTTCAATAAACATTTCAACATTAATTTATTTAAAATTGTTATATTATAGTCGAAATATACAAGCAAATCGTATCTAAACTTTATAACTGGAAAGTTTCCATGTAAACATTTGACGAAATACTACAAACTTTTTCCAGTTACTCACTCCCACCCATTTAATTACTTTCCCCTTATAATGTATCCTGTTACACTTGTGTGAAATTTGTTCTATTATAACTTAAGATGGTTTCCATCTTGTTATCGATTTCCTTTAATTCAAAACATTTTGTGTAAATATCAATTTGATTAAATATAAATTATTCTATTACGATCGAAATAGATTTTACATATAGTTTAAACAACAAAACAACAATAACAACAACACGTCATGTTGTTGCCTGTCTTTACCTGTACAAATACAACCCGTTTATTCGAATCCAAGTGTATTTATTTCTCTCAGTCTCCCTAGTTTAATTTTATCCAACATTGTTTAACATCCTTCTTGGGAATTTTAATTACTTTTGCTCCTTCTATTTCGCATTTGCGTTCAAGCTTTACTCTATGTTAAATTTAATTTAATTGAGTTTTTGTAGAACAGACGTCTACAATTTTTTTTTTTGTTGTTGTTGTTGTTATAGAGGATTTTTGATCTAGAATAACAATAACAAAATATATTTTACAGTTAAGTGTAAAATCCTTTCATTTCAAAGATTTGCTCGGTTTTTTGTTTTGCCTTCAACATAATTGTTGTTTGTAGTCGAATAAATAGTTCATTTGATGAATTATGTAGGAGGTCATATTTAAATTCAAATATCGAATTACGTTTTAATTAAACTGGATATATGCATATCGACATATATACAGGTAATATCGAGAGAGATTTTACGTAGATGATCGATGTATTGCCGAATTAGTTACACTGGCATCAATGTGATGATATTCATATGGTGCGTGAGATGAATGATTAAAACTCATGCAAAATAGGGCAATATTTCAATGTAATGAACTGACCTGTTATACACCACATCACGGTATGTCACAGTAGCGAATATTAAACTCGTACAACATCAATCTAGCATTTTTTTTCATTTTTTTTTTTGAAAAAATAATAAATGTTTACAACAAACGGTAACAAATTTTGTTGTGTTTAATTTCATTTGAAATATATAGAGAGATGAGAGATAGAAAAGGCTGTGTCAATTCTCTAATTAGAGGCTGTACAATCAAACATTTTTAAGAACGTTCCGGTTGCTCTTTTATAACAATACCTTTTTCTACATAAAAGGGACAAGAATTTTATTATTTATGTTAATGTTTTATCATTAGAAAAGAGATGAAATGAAGGGGTTAGTATGAAAAGAAACATTTGTCGCTTTTTTATGCTGTTATTTCCCTACCTTTTGTACGTACTAGAACTGAATAATTTGAACGGCTTGTCTACCAATTATTTTACACTTTTTGCTTTCAACATTTCTACAATCGTTTCTCTCTTGTTTTTATGGGGGTTAATTGGTAGCATTGAAGATGTATTTCATCATATGACAGTTCAATTTTTTACGGAACATGATTTGTTTACCAATTTTTTTATTAAATTTGAACGACAAGTTGATCATTTATTTTTAGTGCTCTTTTACGTTCCGTTGTTCTTATTTATATCACTTATTTGTTAAAGTACGATTCTTTTGGACATTGCCCATTAAATTGTAGACATTCTGAATGAGTGAGCCTCTTAGTTTATTGTTTCTATCTTCTCCTTTTTCCTTCTGATTATGTTAGTGTTTGTAGTTGCTCTTTGTTTGTGTTCGTTGTAATAATCTCCAAGTGGAGTATCTTACTGTCGATATTCTTAAATCCGGAGATTTCCAAAGAATCTTTTATGTGAAAAACAGAGTCATTTAGTTATAATAAAGCTCCTTAGATATTGATTAAATGTCGGTTTTGATGATCTTAAACGAATTTTCATTGGAATTTTATAATTTGTGATTTATTTTAGTAATTTTGATAAAATCATATTTTTCTGGATTCGATCACATGAGCTTATAGGACAAAATACGCAGCATTTATATTTAAAGACAAGATACACGTAAGGACGATTAAATAGAGAGGAGGATAACGTTTAAAAAAAAATTATGCAAGGAAGAATGGAAAGAATAGCTAAGAAAAGTTCGAAGAATTTGACGAGGAAGAAGATGCTCTATTTTCAGTTTTCAGGCCGATCATATCTTTATTATAACAATTCAAGGAAAAAACCCAAACTATACTACAAATCCCAAACAAATCTTGTATAACGGAATGACCACAAGTTTATACTACCGTCACAATTCAGTCATAAAACAAAAGTAACCAACGGCTATCTCACTGCTTATTTGACGTAAACCTATTCCTATGACTAGAGAATCTTTAGTTTGAGAATAATTCTTTAATTGAAATTTTGCAATATTTGATAACTATCATCCTTTAAAGTTTCCCAATTAGTTTGACGGTTTTTGTTATCCTTGGTTCTTTTAATATTCTCGATATTACTCAAATTATGTCGATTTATGATGATGGTACATGCTATCTGTTCATATCTGAAATAATCATGACCGTATCATGTGTACCGCATACTAATCTCTAGATTACTTCTCAAAACTGTTAATTTCGTTGTATTGAATGCTGATAATCATACTGATTCCTACTGATTATCAAGCTGTCTAGAATATGTAGCCCTCTTGTCTTGAAATCGTCAGAAAACCGTAACAACCAGTTGAATGAAGCAAAAATAAACAGTTTTGATAGAATTCAAACGTTTAAATACTGCTTTGATTGAATTTTTCTTAATGCAAATATTTATAATGCATTCTTCTTGATCATGCAAAAATTGTTCGGTCTATCGGTCTATCAAAGTTTCATTTTAAATGGAATTCTGGTTGCATAAAGGAATTTTCTCAATTTCGTCTCCAACATCATCTATTTTATATTGAAATGCTTATGGCCAAATTTCGATCAAGTAGAATATTATGATAAAGAATCATCTAATATTTCCACCTTTTTTTCTCGTGTCGTTTTTTTTGTGTGTGCTCTCATTCTTCTCTTCTATCTTATCCTGTCATTTTTCTTTTATCGCAATAGTAAATTATTTTCTTGTAATATTCACTGTTATTACTATCGTTATTATTGAAATGAAATGACGAATTGACAATACACTACGTGTATATAAATCATAAAAACACACAACATATATTGAATGAACATTTAATATGTCTATAAGGCTTAAAATTGGAATTTGAATATTTGGTAGTCTAGAGGAGGGAACAGAAAAAAAAAAGAAAAAAAAAGGGAAGAATAAATAACGTAATAAGGGAAAATGTTTGCTTTTGCATTTTTTAATAAATAATCACATTCATCATGTTTCTATTTTTTTGACGTTCATTCCCTTTCATTATGTTAAATCTTTCGAATTTTTCTTCTACTTGATTTTTATTTTACTTTTTTATAAGGATACGAATTTATATTCGTGGTTTCTGTAATTGAATTTAATTTCTGTTGAACGATTTAACCTTATTGCTTCCCATGTTTTATCGAATCAAGCCTACATTCGCTGTTTGATTGATTCGAATTTGTAATATTATACAGAATTATATATAGAATCTCAAATAATGTTATTATGTTTGTAATAAAGTGATCCAACAAATAATTGTAGTTTTAAAACAATTTTACAACATCATAATTAGTATAATTGAAACGGATTTATGTTTTAATTAATTAGATGGATTTTCTAATGAACAGGATTTATATCATTTGATTTTTGCATATTCAACAAAATCCGATACAGACTATAATCATCATTGATGAATTGAATCATATGTATGTAATAAAGTAAATAGAATATCAAACACTAATAATGATGGCGCAAAATTTATTAAATACCTTTTGTATGCAAGATACGTTTATTGTGTTGAAATTAATTGTAAATACAGTTCCCAGTTGGAAAATACCCTCTAATTAAAATCATCAATCTATTCTGCCTTCTTTCTTCTTCATTAAACAAATATCTTAAAATCCAGTTTAAATTGAACGATATTTTCGAGCTATTGCAAACTTTCCTATTCTTTTCAAGTGGCATCAAACATATAGGTAGAAGAAATTGAATTCTAGCCAAGCAAATAGCAATACACAAATTTACCAGATTTTTTTTTTTTTGATATAAACCGACAGTCGAAAGATCTGTTTAAAAGAGGAAAAACACCAAGAAAAAAAAACACTAAAACAAAAATAAAATGGAAGCTGAAAGACAGAGAGATTCAGGAAGATGGGGGAGCTTCTCCCTTATATTAGCCAACAACCTTGTTTCACTGCGCATCCATTTAGAAAATGCTTCACTCTATCTCCCTCATTTTGTTATAGTCAAATAAATGTCAATTTCGAATCGTTCTCCATACAGGAATGAATATGATACCCTTTATGTGACAGTCATATTTATTTGTCAAGCATTACAAAGAGAGAAGAGACATTGGTTCTCCCGATTTCGCAATATTCAAGCTTTTATATTGATTTTTATTCAATTTTATTCGAGTGTTTTATTAAGCTTCAAATCATATTGTTATCTTAAATAATTCTGCCTACTCTGAATATGATAAAGCACAAAAAAAGAAAAAAAGTAATAAATTAGCAAGTTTTGTGTATTATTCGTTTTGTTATTTGAAATTTTATATTATAGAGAAGTATTTATTTGCCGTGTAAGTTCTATGCATTTCTATTCCAAGAAAATAAACTGAACATTTGAACTTGGTGATATTTAGAAAGAGCAAATATAGTCGCCAACAGAGCTTTTCAAAGGAAATTTTTTATTAAAGCAGGAACTTTCCCAGAACTTGTTACATTCGTACAAAACCGACCAAAGTATAAATTTGTTTTGCACTTTTATACGTTCAAGTACAACAACATACACATCGAAATCCAACAGAAAAAACAAACAACTGCCACAATAATTGTAATCTTTTCTATTAACAAATATTTGAAGAAAAAGTTTCTAATAATAACAAGAGACATAAAAATATTTCCACAATATTGTTTTATATGATGGAATATAAATTTTTATTAAGAATTACATATATCTAAAAAGTTGTATGTAATTTATTATGATCTACTGGGAATTGAGGATCAAGAAAAATTTCTAATTAAAGTTGGCAAAGTTTCCAGACGTACCCGTATCATCAGTTTTACTCAATTTTTACAGGTGACTTACCATTACTCTAAACTTCATCCTTGTATACTTTGTCATAAATTTTGTTATAATTTATACACCTCTAAATTGATGTAGTTGTAAAATTTTTAAAAGAAAGCCAATTTTTTTCCAAATAAAGAAAAGAGAGAAGATTTCAGAATTGCCTCCACGATTGACATGTGATCAAGAATGAGGATTGTAAAAAGGTGCAAAGTGTTATATACGTTATGGGGTTGATCGCATATAATACGAGATATGTCAAAAACAGATTCCTCCACTCTCTCTATAGGTAGAACATACGCTTTCTAGCATTTTAAAATCTTTATCCTTACTACCAGTACTCCTGCCACCCTTTTATGTTTTCCTTATTTCCTTTTCTTAGCTTTATAAACATAAACAACTATTTTCATTCAATTATCCATGAAATTGCTCGATTTATTCCGCTGGAAGGAAAACAATTCAAAACCAGAGGCGGACTGAGCGGATAACGGGACAAGTAATCATTAGAGGCTCTGATATCAATAGAGTTGAAGCAAGATGGGACAAAATTATCTGTATTTCTCTGTTTATTAAATAGTAAGTAGTTTTACTAATTGTAATTCTTTTATTCATCTATTTATTGTTTATTGCACTAAAATAGGAAGATTATCGTGCTTCCATCAGAAGCTTTGCAAATTTGTTCTAAAAGTTGCACTAGACTGCATAAGCCCGATTACTTTACAATATGGAAATTCTCTCGTTACTTTTGTAGATTGTTTGTTGTAAACTATGTCGCATTTTGTCAAGAATGCTTATTTTTAATTAAACTAAAATTTATATCAAGTGTATCAATACAAAATCTTGCAACACTAACACGATTTCAAACTTTAATATATTGAAGTTTTTAATAAAGTTCAATAGATATAAGCACGTGTCATCACTAACAATTTGAAATGTTGAAGGTTTTGAGGCACAAAAATAGATCTCGACTATGAACACAACATGCTTCATTGATCTTTCAAATAGAAGCTTGAAAGTTAATTACATGGAAATTTCTTGGAGTTTATTAGATGCAAGTATGTGAGCGAGAATTTCCAATTCAAACTAAGTAATGCGCGTTTGCTCTAAGAAGAGTGTAGACAACGAAAACGCATTCCATGATCGTTTCTCTTCTCAACCTCCTCTATATCCATGCTCTCTATCTACCATCAGCAGCTGATGCCTTTCTTATACATACATATATATATACACACCCTTAGCCAGTCAAATTATCAAACCCATTCTCTACACCAACAACCATCCCATTATATTGCTCATATTTCCTAGAGAGTTTCGATATCCGAAGCCGAACAAAATTCATTATTAAGAAACAAGTTATTCAATATCCTACTGTTCTTTGATGTTTAACGTTCGGTAACACATACATACGCACATATACACAAGTTTTAAGCTTTAGTTTTGTTCTTTATTGAAATGGTTTGATTGAATGGAAGCGTTTCAGCCGTGCTTCACAAATTTTAACATCATGGGAAGACTGGACCAGTTAATAAACTGAGTAGAATTTATTCCTCTTTAGTATACTTTTATTTTTCTTGTTTATTCTGCATTATAATTATGCAACGTATACAACAAACAAAAGATATAATAAACAACAGTGTTACTTTTGGGAAACTTCCCAGCACAGAGCTACAATATTTTTAGTTTAAGGTATAAACGCGACGGTGCAATAATTTCACTTTAATTAATGTAAAACTAGCAACATGAACATTATTACCTGTTATTTTGCAAGGTGCGGCTAATTGAACGATGTGGGTATTTATGATTGTTATAAATTCAGGTAAATATTCAAGAATACAACAAGACATTGAAAAAGCATAGTAGCTGGGGCATTATAGTTTTGTGGTAAATGTGGAATGTTGGTGACAACAGATAGGACACAATATGTGGCAGACACACGTGATCTGGAATGCGTGAGTGTGTGTGTATCGTTGCCATGCAATCAGGCTGAGTGGCGGTCAAAGTCGGGTCACTGGTTAGACTGTGGTCGTCCATATGTATACCACAAAAAAAAGGATGATCACTTGTATCCAAAGACTATTGTTCACTTGATTCTTTTACTTTCACAGATTAACTTTAATAATAGAAATTAATTTCATTAAAACTAGAAGTTAGATGGCAGAAAAATACAATACCCTGTTATTTAGTCTTTTATTCTGATTATCTAAAATGGCAAGAGTAGACGGAACATTTTAACAAAACAAGAGATAGACGACGGCCCATCAAATCTCATGTCTGTCTGTTTTCTCTCTATCTTCAAGTAGACTTTCTTTTATTTATTTATTAAGAAAACTGGACTAGAGAGCGAGTTGTCTCAATTATTTGTTTGTTTGAGATGAATTTTTGGTGAAATTGAAATACCTCCAGTATTTTCTATCTAGTAAAAGGAGATATGTTCGACAAAAGAGCTTTCAAGTCAAATATGGCGTACACTTTAACAACTACTATGTACTTCACTTGTTGTTCATTCAAGTTCTACATAGTTAACATGAAATTTAAAGTTTTATCTTGATTATATTGGAAATTTATGTGGAAACTATTTACTAATGTAATATTTATTATTTTGTTAATTTTCAAAAGTGTACTACAGTGTAGTTGTAGATGATGTAACATGCAAAAGAAACCCTAAGAATTTCTCCAGAGAGAGAATATCTATTCTGATCTACTCCCTTGGTTTGTGGAAGCTGTTGGTTGTGTTTACGCAAACAAATCGATATTCAATCACATAAATGCATTCTATTTTGTCAACTTTCCAATTTATATATATCTAGTGTGTGTGTATATATAAACATCTGTATATACAGGTAATCAAATTATAACAACACAAAAACTTGTTTGTTTGTTTTTCATTGGCAATAATCGATAATTGTAAACGGAAAATTGCATAAAATCTTATTTATAATTATTAGTTCAGTCACTATGTCATCTTGATAACAGATCGTAAACTAATCAGAATGAAATGGAATATAACATTGGATAAGAGAGATTGCATAATATGCATCAAGTTGTAATTAATTCAAATTGTAATAATAAATCACAAACAGCACTTTAGATTTAATCACTAAAGTAGGTAGAGTCGGAATTGGTCATTCGTTTCCATCTCCTTATATTTACCCATCATATATTTCCTTTGTAAATTTACTTAAATCGAAATTGTCGTATTATTATATCGTCCTATAATGAAACTAGGTTATGAATATTATAGGAAAATTTTGAATTTTTACAAAAAAATTCCACGTAATTCACTAATAAAAAATTTAATAAAAGTTCTAATACAAAGCAAATTGTCTACACATATGAACCTTTTTTTTTTAAAATGTAGAATAGCTTTTAAACACAGTTGGTGTTCTTAATTAAACCTATTGCACTCCGCCCCATTCTATATCTCTGGCTTTTATGAGACAGAAGGGAAAAAAACAGCCGTTTGTTCATATGTAAAATAATTTTTAATAATGTTAACACTAAATTGGTTAAAATTTAATTGAAAAATTTCCACAAAATATTAGAAACTCTTGTAGTTATACGAATAGTTTGTATTTTAATATTATTGGCAATATAACTTTGATGTGGAATTTATTAGAAATTTGGTTGATTGATAGAGCAATAATTAACAATTTAGGTAATTTATGTTTAATATCTACAGCAAAATTTCACCAAATATAGGATTTAATTAACAAATAAAGGTAATTGATATTTATATGTCACATACAAGGTTGATGGTAGCTTATTTTCCATTTGGACAGAAAGAAAAGAAGTAAAAGTGTCATAAACCTAAAGCGACACCTCAATAGTATGTTAGTGTAATAAGGAAGACGTCTGGTATGTTACAAATACGAGAAACGCATCTCATTTCATGAAAATCCGCATTTTGTCAATTAGATTTTAGTAAAAACAAGAAAATTCATATCGACATAGGTAAAGAAGTAGTATAGCCGATTCTAACTCACTTTTGCGCGGGAAATTAGAATTTTGCGTTTTGGTGGAGGCGCCGGAAGTTGGAATGTGGGTAATTCTTCCATTGTTGTTAACTATAATAGCAACTTGTTAGGAATAACAACAACTTTTTAGCAATAACAACAGCGGGAAATTACCACTTCAACTCCCGGCGCCTCCACCAAAATGCAAAATTTAAATTTCTCGCGCAAAAGTGAGTTAGAATCGGTACTGCTATACTACTTAAAGATAATTGTAGTATTAGTAAAGCAAATTGAAATATAAATCGAACAAGTTACAACAACGCAGCATCAGTGATGTAGCAACACTAACAACAATAGCAATTTTTAGAAAACCCCAAAAATCAAGTAAAACATTGCTAACATCTGCTTGTTCGCCTTACGTGTACCTCATGTACCTTAAATGTTCTCAACACCTACATATTATCACCTAAATCACATACAATTCAAAAATTGTTTTTTTTTCTCATGTTTAACACTTCAACACTAACTGCGAATGTAGTAGCTTTCCATTGGAATATAAAAATTAACCCTTGTCCATCCATTCATAACAAAAAATACGCTTACTAGGCGTTACATTGTCAGTAACAATCTTACAATACAAAAACATGACTAAAATAATATATTGCTTAACAAATCCATCATTAACACAGCGTTAAAAAGTTGCTGACATCCACTGAAACTGTTTCTTAAAAAATGGAAGTTCTTTGTTATTTTGTAATTAAAATTAATCTTCAATTTGTTGAAATAACAACAACAACAACCTTATCAACTACGTGGCAAGATCTACGATTCCCTGAAGTACTAGTTCTGGATTTATATCACAAAATGTATTTTCCAAAAGGAAAAGATAAAAATTAACAATAGTATCTAGTTATTCTATTTAGGAAGCTGTTTTTGTTAATAAAACTATAAAACCTCTTTCTAGTAAATAAATTTAACAAAAGCTTCATTAAAGTCAACTTATTTGTGTAGTAATTGGTAATTATTTTTCGCAATTTCCTTCAAATTGAACTAATTAAAGTGAATTATTATATATGAAAACAGTTATTATTACCTGTACTTGTGTTTTTTTCGTGTCATTCTTTATTTTTTTTTTTTAAGTATAGCGAATTATAAATATTAATAATACTGTTGTTGAAAGGTTGAACTTGTTTTTAATGTTAAGTTAAATTGATATTGCGTGACTTCAACAATAACAACAACAACAACAACAACAACAAGAACAACAACAAAAAAATAATTCAATACACCTTATACACATATACCAATTAGTATGTCACTATATAAAATCAACAATCTACAAATCGTTTTGTCGTCAACTCTACTGAAAACATAATTACAAGATACATTTGTTCTAACACGAATACTGCTATTTTGTTTACTAAGTGGTTAGTCATCATCATCATCATCATCATGTTGATGATCGTTACTGTCACAAACAAAAAAAACAAAACTGACAACATTAATAACGTAAACATCGTTATTGATGTTTTAAAGAAATAACGTAATTGTTGTTTAGTTCCATTATTTCATATTGAATCCACTTGTTGCTAAAGCTTTTTCAATTTTTAATGTTCTAAATAACAATAATCATCTGTTGTGTGTTGTGAAAAAGTTACAATCCGTTTAGATATAGATCGTTCGAAAAACGTAAACATTTTGAAATTAATTTTTAATAGATTGTAGATGCAATTACCAGTACTCAATTAAGGTAAATTTATTGCACCACAGTAAAACAATGATGTAAACATATTACTATAGATGTAGTATTCACGTTAAGTTGATATATTTTGCCTTAGCTCTTATAACTACTCAGTTCTCTCAATATTACACATGAAATTTGATATTATATCCTTGAAACTGAGAGCAGTCTTGATGTATTAGTTTACTAATTAGCAACCTCTGCATGTTTTTTGCAGCTATAATAAGAGAATCAAAGTAATCTTTATTTAGAACGTTTGATCAGTTTATTGTTAGTCGATACACACTCCTTCGACTTATTCAAATTATCAACACTAGAACAATCGAAGGATGAAAATCCATCACAGAGCCACTGATCTGACGTCTTTTATAGCTAGCATGATGCTAATTGAACAGTGCGAAAACAACTTTGTGAATAGATAATAGAAAAAAATTCTTGCTTTGTTGTTGCTAGTGAAAACAAGTCCAGTAAAGTAACTGTAAGAGTGAACTAGAAACTTTTCGACGATTGGAGATTAATGATTTTTCTGCCAGATTGTTTGTTTTCTATCTACCACCTATGTGTTTTGACCTACATCATAATGAAGAATGATAAAGAATGATAAAGAAAATAAGAGGAATGCGACCTAGGTGAAACTTTGTGCACGAAAGAGAATTGACTTTTCCAAAAGGCACTACGTGCAAAAGGAATCGAAATAATGATAAAGACACACGTCTAATAACAAAAGAAAAACATCTTGTTCCATGGTGAACAGAACGCTTGACACACAAGAACAATTAAGGAATCACCTGTATGAAAACTGCAAGAATTCAATTGTTCTTGCGTCAGTTGATATGGTATTTAAAAGTGATCAGTGTTGCCAACCTGTCTTGACTCGTTAGCTACTCCATTGGCGACATCCACCGTTTCTTTGATAACCTCTCTAGATTGAGTTTGATAGAGTTTTTGATATAACAATGCGTTTTTCTCGGAAAATACTCCCTAACTTGATTATTATCATATAAGTATCGAAATACTACAATACAATCTTTCGTTTATCAAAAGAGGTATGCCATTGAGAAAGCACTTCCTTTCACCTAATGACATATCTACGTCAAAATTGGAAGTAACAGGACTTATATATTGGAAATAAATGCATTTGTTTACTTCCATTTCCGTTCTCTTCGTTTGATTAAAAAAAAAAAAAAAAGAAAAACACTCCAATTGACATTTTAGTAAAGTTCAGTTGATTTTCCTTTACTTTCTCCCCTACACAATTCCATTCATCTCTGACAAGTTGTGTCTAAAATTGTTGGTGTGGTTATAATGTAACAGCAGCTATTGTTTCGTTGTTGGTATAGTTGTGTTGAAACAACATTTTCTAATTTGGAAATTTATATGTGAATTAGACAGTGAAATGAATATATTTTCTTGAGAAACATTCCCGAAACAATAGTAATTCATTCAACTGTCAAAAATTTGAGAAAACTGAAACCAACAAACAAAATACCTACCTACCTATACCTATACACCAGCCAAACGTAAGTTAAACTTCTACTAAACTTGACTACATAAATTATTTCGAATATCCAAAAAACAATAAATTACGAAATTTAATTTTCTACCTCACTATGTTGTTAAATAGCTAACAAAACTACTACAGCAAATGAAAGATTAAACAAATTACATGATAAAACAAATAAAATATAATTGTTTGATGTTATATAGTAGGGTAAGAGTGTTTGTCTGTTGATAAGGGGATGAAGACGTATAATATGGGCTGCAATACAAATTTTTCTTTCATGATTTTTCGTTAAGAACTGAAGTGAAATGGTGCTATATTGAAGTGAGCTCCGCCTAGTAATGCCAACAGGTCAATAACTAACTGGGTCACCAACGAACATCCGTCTCAAGGAAAGTTCCGCCCGCTATCGGTCATTGGTTATTATGCATCCAATCGTCGACAATTATCATATTCTACATAATCATAAACATACCTACAATAAATATCTTATGTATATACCTATATAGATATATACATAGGAGATGGATTTCCATTTTATTTCATAATAAATTAAAATTAAACTTGTTCTGGTTTGAAAATCCTTGTCGAGTTTTATTAGATAGAAGAGACGAAAAAGAGATGAGACAATCTTGTTAGTTTAATGATCATCATAACATTGTAAATATTGATTAACCAATCAATTCAAGTCTTTGGTAGATAAGATCATTTAAATCAAATATTGATCAATTGTCTCCTGTGTGTAAAATGAGAAAAACATCTAGTCTAATGTTAGTTTATCTAATCGAACTACGTATAGATATCTGGGTGAACGAACAACATGTGTAAAGGATCACAATTTAATCATTAACTGATAATCTCAACAGTAAAACAAAAATACTTTATATACAGTGTATGTATTTCGGATTTTCCATTTATACACACAGATATGTTGTTATTTTCAATTTTGTTTTAATATAGATGTGTCACATTGAAATCACACACAAAACATGAACAGACGCCTCAAAATTTGTTTTATTCAACAATATGTTTAATTAAAACCAGAGAAAAACATACATGTATTGATAACAATTTATTAAATCAATAAAATAACATATTTTTTTTTACAAGTCATTATTCATATAGTAACCCCCTAAACAAGTAATTGCAATGCATGAGATGATTTCCGTTATAATATGATTGTTGGTGTTGGTGTTAGAGCACGTCCTATACACACATGATCATCGAAAATATCATATGTACGTGTCTTTTATGAAACCTATACATTAACACGTTTTTCTACATCTCTATTTCAATCAAACATTAATAAAATACTATTTCCAAAAACAAAAATCGATATCTCTCTCTATGTGTGTATGCTTGTGTTAAAAACTAATTTCGGAATGTCTGCATCAGTAAATTCGTAAAGCTACACAAAGCTTCTAACAAACACACACACGAATACAGACAACAACGCTCAGAAATATGTTTGACGTTCGTCAAGCTTATTGGAGTGTCTGTATTGGTGATATTTGGATTTCATTGACTATTTTCTAATATTAGAAATTATGTACGTACAGAGTGTTTCACGTGAACGTGTATCGAATAAATCCGCAATGTCAGCATCATGCACTTTCAATTCCGATTATTTTCTAAACCTGTGTATTAGTGATATCGATTTGTTTATCAATGAGTCTACTATCTACTATCTGAAAAAGAGCTACAACAAAGTTCTCTAGTTTTGTGAATAAATAAAGGATTTACGGACGCGTACATCTATACGCGAAACACTCTGTATAGTAATGGTCAAGATATAAGTGTGTTGTCGCTATAATTGTGTCCCTCTTGAATTCGAGGTTATTTAAGGGTGGTCAGCAAGCGGAAGAGTCTAACTTGTATTTGTGGTGCGTGTGGTGTGCGTGCAAGCGTTAATTATACAACGATGTGGCTATATACTGAATAGTAACCGCAAACTAATCTATAACTCTATTACTTTACAAGTTTTTCTAATTCAATAAACTATACTATATAGAACAACAAATGTCTCCAATTCTATTTAACAACAAAAAAAAAATCTCTTTATCTTTGTTGTTAACAGAAATTTGTTCTGAAAACTTTTCCACGTTACTCTTTAACATGATATAACTCATTGTATCTTAAATACACTGTGTGATAATTGAGTGTCACTAGTGTTGTAATAAATGAGATTCTGAGAGAGCTAACTTATATACTCTTCTGTTGCCTACTGTTCTATATAATATAATATCTAACTATATAGTATACTCTTCCATGTTTCTAGAGTACACAGGCCAGGTTTAAATGACGTCACCATCACCACCACCGCCGCCACCATCACTACCACCACCATCTGATTAATGATCTTAACTTCATGTTGAACACGGTGGGTTTTGTTACTTAAACACCTAAACACTGTCTCTGTGTGACAAGGAATGTCTTACAACTTGACAGTTGACACTTCACACGTTAGTGTGAAGAGAGAGGGTCATTAGTTGCCTTCCAGTATATAAACATAGAAGTTGTAGATTGTTAATTATGGATTTGAATAAGCCTCAATTATACTTGACATAATTTCATAAAGTTCACAGTTATTTCACTGTTTATATTGCTTTGTTATTGTTTTTTTCTCGTTTCGATCGATTGAAGTGTCACTCTAGAACACCGGAAATTCAAAAGTCGACTTAAAATATTAATAATATAAATCGTGCTATGTTGTAGCTGTATTCACAGTACACGGTGTTATATAAAGGTTGTCTAAACTTATATGTGTTCATATTGAATTAGCTATAACTGACAAGCAATTTATTCTAAAGGGATATAACAAAATAGCAAGTCTTCCGGAAATTAATTTATTCAACGAATCCATACAACGACAATTCAATTTTCAATTGAAAAGAACAGTTCTTACATCAAACAAGTCTACTTATACGTAGTTCTTTATCATCGATCCAACGTATTTTTTCATATTTCTTTTAATCACATATTAAAAAAGTGGAAAAATTGCTATGTTGAAAGAACCTGGTAGGTACTTATTTAAAGAAATAATGTTGACGTTTATCAAAATAGACAAAAATATAGTTAAACGAGTCCCAGTAAGCAATAATCGAATTAGACTTGTTTTTCCAATAGAAAAACGAAACAGTATATTGTATTTTGTGAATATACACAAAGGACTCGTACAAAACTAGATGAGTCTGTAACTCGCATGTGTTTGTTTCAACTGTCTTTTCAATATTCTATAAAGTAGTAGAGAAGAATAAATTCAATAGAAATTGGAAAACAATATGGTCAACTTTGCAAGTGTTTTATATTTTTATTTTTAATAGAATTGTCGAAAGAATTCAATAGAATATGAACAAATAGAATTATTCTATAAGTTGGTTTATTATATGAGCCTTTAATAAGTTTCTAAACTCAATCATAATTATAATGAGTTACACTTAAGCCATTTTCATTGAAAAGCTCCTAGTTGAGAAAGTTATTATATTGAAAATGTATGTATTTAGGTGAATCAATAGTAGGTGTGTGTGGTAGTTATGACCAAAACAAATTTTCAGAAATTTCCATTGTTTTTTTGACCATTCATGTTGAAACTAATATATTGGCGAATAAGTTAACTCAAATAGAAATAAATTTGTAGATATTTTTATACGAAACCATAGTCTAGCTACGGTATTATCCTTTTGTCTCACTAAATGCTCCCACAGATTTCAACAAATAACAGAACCGTCTATATTAATTTGCAAGCTCAGAGAATCAGCCCTTGAGGCTTCTCTTTTATTGGTACAATGGACAATTGCCTCCTCATCCATCTTTACTACGCACTAACTAACCGAACAGCTTGAGTTTTATTAAAAAAATATTATTTCTCAAAAGCATAATTAAACACAACAGAATTAATGAAATGTTCAACATAAGATTTATGTAAATCGGTACTTGTTGCGTTATAAATTAATGTTTCAATTTTAGATGATTATGCACAAAATTAGCTCATATCGGTATATTACCGTCCATTTGCTTTATACGTGTGTCGGCAACTAGAAATTAACTGAAATAAATCAAGTAGGAAGATCTTGAGAATAACGTAATTCGTGTCTACACTAGAAGGATTTTCGTCTGAGGCAGTTTTGGAATACTAACAACTACACAAATTTACCGTTTTCTACACCACCATCATCAATGGCTAGTATTACTATAGAATTTTCGTGTAACGGTGGTTATAGCTGTATAGTAAACGATTGAACGGACTTAGTCTGGATTAATCAAGAGACCACAAATCTGAAACACCCACATAAAAGCGATTCGTTCAGCGGCAATAGTAGCGTTCGTGGTTAAAGGGTGGCAGTAGTAGTGGTAAAATGAAATTCGTTCCGACACTTTGTCTATACTATGGGTATAGTGAAAATCGACTAAATCAAAGCCTATATGCGTTGGACAACTGGAATTCGTGTTATATTACAATCGACTTCAATGTTGTATTCGATTTTGGTGTATTAATGGAATGAATCGATGATGATGATGATGATGATGATAGGCATTGCAATTAGATACAGTAATACCATGTCACACACACAAAAAAAGGGGATAAAAACGTGCATGTAGTGGTAATACAATGAATAAAAACGATCAGCCGTTTATCAGGCTATCGAAATAAAAAAAACACGAATCTTAATGGTGTCAATGCTAATGGAAAAAGTATTACTACTACTACTTTATATTGCTTTGAACAAAAGAAATACGACAATAAAACTGATACAGTGATCGCCAATTAATGTACGTAATCACAATTAGTATTATATTTCGTGTGTTGTTATCGACAATATAAAGCTTCATTAGTTAATGTTATCACGTTCTTTTTACTTTGTTTTATCTTTATTGTTAAATCTTCTGATTCACAACTTTGATCCCCTCATATTAAAATTCACGTTAACGGATTGTGTTTTATTTTTATGGTCTTAATGATCGAAATCATGAATTTATTTGGACTTCATATTTATTAATTTAGTTTCATTCCGAAACCGCTATGTTAAACGATGATGACCGCATTTGTAAAATGTCCATAGTTTTAATAATAAACAAAATATGGGAAACATTTTCATTAAATAACATTTTAATTAAATATGCTTAACAAGCTTTCAATTTTCCATAATTATCGCATCACGTTTACCACTGTAAAAGAAGAAAAAACGTATGTGGTCTTAATCAAAACTAATCTTGGAATCCTACATATATTTGATGTTGTAGATTCCAATGGTATGTCCATTTTATGTTCAGACAAAGTAGAGCTTTTATACCCATACAGCTTTAATTCACCACAATCCTCTTATATACATCCCTTCTACTTTAGAAAGAGAAATGGACATCAAGTTTCATCCAACAACATTTCCATAATATTATTTCAGCCGTGTTAATAATTTTACTTGATAATTAATTATGAGTTATATTTGTGTGGTTAATTGTAAATCCTTATTCAACACAAAAATACAAAAAACTAGAACATTTCGTTTTGCATTTGTCAACAAAACGAATAATAGGAACAACGTGCCTTGTTAAGCTTTGTATTCTTAATAAAACTAAAATGAGCTAGTCAAACACGTTTAAAATCCAACTAAGAATTAACTAAAGAAATGAATACAGGCTCTTGAAATTGAACATTTTCACAGTTACTATCCCCTGTTTATTTGCTGCTGTTGTTAAGTTAAATCTGACTAGATTCTGTCTCTCATTGCCCAACATGACGAGGAAATTTTGTAATTATAAACTTGCAGACTTACCCAAAGATTGCAATCATCATCATCATTTAAGAAAGAACAGAAAGAAGTGTCGGTAACTTACCTGCAAGAAAAATGAAATTTTATTAAAATTATTATTTTTGAAACTTATAACTATATTTTAAAACAATAAAACAACCCCTATACAAATTCAGATCGTAGAAATATCTATTCTATTCTCTCTCTCCGCCGAAATTAATTAACATAAAGTTCATTTGACTTGCCGGCAGATATCCTTTTTATATAATAAACATTCTAAAGATAGTCAGACAAAGAGCGTGCAGGGTAGAGGGGGCGACATATTGAATTAGTGTTTCCCTGTAGGGTATTTCAAAGCCGGATATTCCTCTAGTTTTCCAATTACAAAAAGAGCTAATGAGTTAAATCTCATGACTAGATAATGTCTACAAAATATAGGAACAACCTGAGGGTAGAAAAGTCGTCGTCCTTATTCCAAACACGGGGTAGTTTGTTGTTGTTTTTTTTTTGTCTTTACTTAATGAATAAGTGTCTGATTTTCGAACGCACAATGATAACGAAACGAGAGATTTGTCTGGAAAAATAACCTGTTGTTGTTTTGATCAAGGAGTAGCGTCTCGACGTCCTCCGCGTCTCCTCATTTGCTATTATACCGCCTACTATTCGTTTGAGAGACTGAACAGTATGCCTGGCGCCACATCTGACCGAGATGCTGAACTACAACAGTCTGAAAACTGAAATCGGCCATGAGAACATTCAATAGAGGGCACCTCTATAATATTTTATCAACACGATCGATACACCTGGTCACGCCTATTCTAATCATGTGCTTAATTGAAATGTATGCGAGACTTTCAGACATCCAGTAAAAAAAAAACGAACACAAAACAAAAGTAAAGCATACCTAATAAAAACCATAGGTACCGTTTAATTAGATTAATTAGACTGTTATGGATAGACGATATTATTTATTAAATCTTAGAAGAGGATTAATAAAAACGATAATTAAGTGTAACATTCTAATTAACTAATAACTTTTGATTAAAATCATATAAATCGTGTACTAAAATTTCGAAATAAACCAAAATAAATAATATTCGTAGCTTGTAACAAATTGGAAACTATGATGTTTCTACATCTACATTTCCAATTTTGATTATCGTGAATGAATTGACTCCAAAATAATTGGATTTTATGGTCCATTACAGTTATAGAACGGAATCAATATTGTGTGATAGCTTGAAATCTTGTTTACCATAAACCATAGAAAAATATTTCATTTATTAAACTGAAATATAATCTAAAGCAGATCAAAGATAAAACTAAATATTTGTTATAAGTAAACATAAATAGCCTAATAATCAATAATATTTATTGGGCACTATAATCATTTTTTTTTTTTTGATATATTGAAATAAACTCTACAAATCAATTTTATTGGAGCAGGTAAGATGCTTATAATCACGAAAGGGCAATTATGCCACATAAAACCAAAAAACCTTTGTCTGGATAATAGAAAAAAAGCGACTATTGTTTTAGGAATGCTCCTGTCCAGTTCCCTGACATAGTGTCTATCTCATATCTTCATTTGCCTTAGCTAAGGTGTGGATTTAACAATACAAAACGCTAATGTTGTCATGCAACATTCACCCTTCAGTACTTATCTACAGAACTGAAGTAGAATGAAATAAATGCCCATGTGCGGACGGCCTTACAAGACAAGAAAATTTTGCTTGACATTAAGCATCATCAAGCTGCGGCAAGAAAGATCTTATACAACGATTTGAGGCTCTCTTGTATACTTTGGTTTCCAGATTAAGTTAAGACTCAGAAGAAGAGTGAAATAAAAGCTTGTTTTGCATTGCAACTACTACAACCAACTGTGATTGCTTTTGGAAATATTTCATTTATGTTTAAAATTTCACTTTTTTATTATGTTGCATCAAAAATCAGTTAATACTGATGCATAATACATAGGACAGTCTTGAGAGTGGCTAATTTTACAAAGATTCTACCAGCTATCTCTTTTCAACCCAGACAAAGGCCATAACGCCGTCCCGGTTCTTGTAGTTTCTTCTATATTCCTAGATGAATTGTCTCAACCTGTATATAAAGATACATCGATGTCTGAATACGGCATGGCTGAGGTAGAATGAGGCAGCACAAATCCCTAAGTGTGAACAATTGTGAGTCGTAAAGAGATTTACCTCAACGGCAAGCAACATCAAAGCGAACAAATACAATTTCGTAATGTAAAAAACACATGCTTTTGTACAGGAATGCTCTTATATTCTAGAACAGTGGCACCTACTTCGTCTCAGATATCGATCATTCTGACAACAATCGAAAAAAAAAAATGTTTCGAATATATGCAAATGTACTTTAGCACTTCCCTTTTTGGGCTATTTTGATTTATGTTCCGTTCTCAATTTTTGATAAGCATAAATAAAAATGCAATATCTACGTATTTATCAAGAAGGTTATTGTTAATAAAATCTCAGCATTAAGGGTGAATCGTAAAATTTTACTACTCTTCTCCCCCAATTTTTTTTCTCTCTTATTTAGTAAACTTAACCATCTATACTGACGGCCATTTGATTTTCGTCGTTTATATAAAACACAAACTACATTTATAGCAATAAAGTGAATCGCAATAATTTTTGATTAAATTTTCAATCTTTATACTAATATTGACAAGGATATTTATATTTGAAATCGGTATTTGTAGCTTATTATAATTTTGTACGAAATTAGCCATTAACATTTTTGAGATGTAAATCTTTTGTTTGTGTCTTTCAACCATTTTGGTGCAAAAAAAAAGCATAAAAAAGATACAATGTCTAATGATATAGCATTCGGTTTAATGTTGCAAAGGGAGTAATTCCGTACAAGCCAATGATTCCGCAAGGACTCGTTTTGTAGTGCATTGTATTTTGTGTATCTGCTTGTAAACTGTAACATAAAACCGATTGTGTCTTACGTATGTTATAAATTACCAACAATTTTGAGGATGATTATTCTGGAAATATCTTGTCATTTGACGAATGCAGTATCATTACATGAAATATACCCATTTTTATTACCAGCATTACTGTTATTACACGATATTCAGTTAATAAATAAACAATATATTGATAACAAAAACTATTTTCTCACACCTCGATTTTCTATTTATTTATTTCTCTCTTTTTTCCTACTCCATACAACTATACTTTCTGGTAAGAATGGCCTCTATAAATTGAACGTGCCGACAGGTTTGGTCTGATGTAATGTCCATTCTAGTAATAGAATAAATCAGGCGTGCCACACTGTATAACAGTCGAAAGAACACACTACCAACAGTATAGAAGAGAAGCAATAAGGTTATCATTTTCCGGTGTTTTACTTAAAGAAGACGCATGACCGTTGACTGCCTCCAAGCTAAACTTAAATGAAATTGCACACACCACAACCTGCCCATTCTTATTTCCTTTCAACTAAACTTTTCACTTCCATTTCGGTAAAGAAGTAAATGGTTGTAGAAAACTGGGTCATTAAACTTTGATATATGTATGTGCACTCCAATAGTTTTCCACAAATTTAATTTCAATTTCTTTTACTATTACTACTTCAATCAAATTCAACTGTGAGTAAATATACCGCGTGTCTCACGTCAAGATTTTCCTTTATTTGTGCAATAAAATAGAGATGCATTTTAAGGATTCATAGATCAATATGTGAGTACTTTTTCCCTTGTAGACCATTTGGAACCTGTCTTTATTTATTTGTGTGTTCTTTTCCATTAGTAGCTGAATTGTTTACAATATTTGTTCAAGCATTGCATTGGAAATAAGAATGACGATAATTTATTTAAAATTCTCACGTTTTCAAGCTTTTTCAAAAATGCAAGTGGCAAATTTCGACAACGGTCCAAATGACCTACAAGAGCCCTTCTATCGTCGAAAACTTCTCAAACATCGTCGTCAGTAGTTATATAATGCCAATCCTATTTCACTTTTGAAGTTTTGGTGGATGCACCGGGGTACTTTCGCGCGGGAAGTTTGAATTTAAGAATTTGGTGGATGCGTTGGGGGTGGGGTCATTGACTTGTAGATTGCAAGGTCAAATATATCAAATTTCATTTGAAGATTATTTTCAAGGTCATGTCATATATTGAATGAGACTCAATATTTATGGTTTATTATTTATTTATGCATTTATTTACAAATATTATTCAAGGCTAAGCTGTTACTGTCAATTCAGCTGTTATATTCGTTGGCAAATCCTAGCTATTTCACATATAGCTTCTTCTTTAAGACCTGCTCTACGAGGTATATTCCAGGATGCTTGACTCAACCAAATTTTCAAATTCCACGCGGGAAAGTACCCCGGCGCATCCACCAAAATGTCAAAAGTAGAATAGGATCGGCATCATATAACTACTGTCGTCTAAATTCTTATGACGTTTTCCGGGTTTAATGCAAATACGCCGAATACGCCTTCATATGAAACACCTGGTACATCGATAGATTTGTTTAATACTTTTCGATAAACCGTTTGTTCGAAATTTGAATGAAAATTGTAACCATAAGTATATGGTAATTACAGTTTCCACCATTTCAAGTTATTTTATTTTTAACGATATTGTTGTTCATGCACAGAGCAACGTGTTTTTTAAACGAATGTATACATTAAAATTTACACGCACGATAACTTTTTATCATTACAGATGGTTATTGTTGGAAACCTTTTTCGAAATTGTTATTGTTTGAAACATTTGTAAGCACAGTTGATACCTTTGCAAACTGTTCAAGTCACCAATGAGGAGCACATTTGCTCTTTTATGTGCCTTGATTTCCATGCTATTATTGTTATGTTGCACACCTTACGTACTAAAATTTTCTACTGTTTTGAAAATGGTGATGGTAACAGATCTGCACAGATGTAAATATAGAGAATGATTTTAACAATATCCTGGAAATTATATTTTTGTAAGTTGTAGCTTTTTTTTTAACAAAAAAAAAATAGCTATATCAACGTTTCAATCTTGAAACGAATTTTATTTTTGGAGAAGAAAGTAATTTAATACCGAATATTATATTCGAGTTGATGAAGCTGTGAAATACAAGCAAAAGAGGGAGTCTCTTTTGAAAGAAACCAGCCACTTCTACAGAATAACGATTTTAATTAATATTCAATGTAGTGTTTGTGAACTTTTAATTAAATGTATCTTCACAGTAATGAGTTACAAAACGAACAAGTCGTGTTTTTTTCCTCATTGAACATCTTTTAACTGTAAGACCATTAATAATACTTTCATAAAAATGCCAATTAGAATGAATTATTCATAAAGCATTATAAAAATTCTTTAAAAACTTTTTATCATCCACACACACAATTTACCATCTCAAATTAAATTATAATAAAATTTGTTTAATAAAATATATAAAATACAGCCATTTTGTTGTTCATACAAGATAAATCTTATTAATTTCCGATAAACTATATAGACGAGAGAGATGCTTGAATAAGCAATAAAATGTGGCACGTATTTAACGTAAACTGAAAAGCGATTAAAATAGGTTGCATCGCGAATGCCGCAACATTAAATTAGACTAGAATGACATAATAAATTACAAAAGGGCATGATTCAAGGCACCGGAATAACCTAATCAGTAAACCGCAAGGATGATCACACATTACATTTGATAAATACTAAACCATTATAATCAACGCCATTCTAACTAGTGTGTGATCCAAAATTTATACACATCTATATATGTATATGTATAACAGAGAGAGGAATATATCCGTTTCCTGTTGTTTCTATTCCCTTGTGCCATTTCTACTGTTACTGATTACTGTTATCGGTATGGCTACTGTTACTGTTCACCGTTGTTGCTGGATTATCATCCTTTTGTTTCTGAAACCTTTTTGATGGTAATAGAAAAGGGTAATAGTGGATTATATGTATGAGAAAGATAGAAGAATGAAATGTGCTTTATTTTCTGATGTATAGGCTATTAGAGATTATGGACTTTCAAGACTACAGATTGAATTACTTTTTGAAACATTTTTTGTCCATCATTAACCATTTTTTAGTACTGAAAATATGCTTCTAACATGACCAGCAATAGTATATCAAAATAAGAAAATTGTTTGGTTGTCTATTTTTATTACGTTACGTTATTGTATAATTATAGGATGAAAGCTTCTATATCGAGACTTTCTATAATCCTAAATCAACATTCCCTATTCATGTGGTAGTATTCATCTACCTATACATATACGTGTATGATAGATAGAGTATGAGAGAGTAAAATTAGAGAAAGAGAAAGAGAGAATACGTTCGTGTGTAATTAAGGGATAGAATGAGGCTAGGCGGAATGATGTAAAATCGATTACCTTCATCCCAGAGGATCACCAGACAAGCAATTACGCAATCTGTGTTTAGGTAATTGATAACCAAGCACTTTCCGTACGCACTATAGCACATTTCAGCATTTAGCATGGCTAAATTTATTGTTGATTTTCTATTTAGAAATTTTGGACATGTTAGTAGTAGGTCATTAATCATACAATACTTTTGGACAGAAAAGAGGGAAAAGAAAAATTATTACCATTTTTGCACATATTTTATCACACAAGAATGTTAGTTAGCATATGGCTCAGGATTTCTCTTTTTTGTTTGTAAATTTTATTACAATTTGCCTAATATAACTGACAGTCGTGTTATTTTGTAAATTCCACAAAACGGCTCAGCTGTGCTGACACAACAATTGTTGATGTGACAGTAGTAGTAGCTTAGCAGATGCAAATTACAATTGCAAACATGGTTACAATGAACTTCTGTTGCCGATATTTCTCATTATCTCTATACTGTATATACAATAATATTATTAATAATAACAAAAGCAATTGTCTTTACTACATTTGTCTCAAAACAAATTGGACCAGAAACAATTACGAATTCCATTAAAATTAGTGTCGATTTGGACCTTCTTCAAATTTGCGTTGAAAGTGAAGTGGAATTTACATAGTTTAGTCGATGTGTCCACCACATTTCTAAACTAGAGAAATGGGTAAGTAAGCTTCTCTAGGGACGATAAAGTTAATTAAGCTGAAGCACGCTTGACTACTAAAAATGAATGGAGGGGAAATAGAATGAGAACTGTGTATAAGGGTGAAGGGACAACATCAATTTTAACTGTCAATAAAGATTTGTTGGAAATTTGCAGTTTATATGAGCATAAAGCAATGAAGCAGCCATTGGACAGCAACAGAAAATTGTCGAAAGAAATGTAATTTAATGGTCTACTCATACTGCTTACATAACCTATATGTATCTAATGTTATAAACTAGATCAGTTTCTCAATTCCATTTTCCATCACACGGCTGTCGTCGTCGTCGTCTATTAGAAGGGATATGTTAGTTCTCCGGCCACGTTATTCATGCTCATAGTCATCCATCTCTGACATCTACAACTACCCTTATGAATCCTAGCAAGCACCCGAATACGTTTATGAGTCAGTCAATACTCTAGACTGTTACTACTACAACTATGATGTTGATTTAATGGTGAAACCATAAAAATCAGACAGTTTCGCACCACATATACACCCCGATCACTATAGCTGAATAACGGCAGTCAGACAGAGTTAGAGTGTTTTCACAATTATTTTTCTCTACCACCACGTTTACCATTCACTCGACAAATTTAGAACAAAGAAAATGGAATTCTCATGTCGCACTTCATTAATCCAACACCCCAGAATTGGTCGACAAAATTGCAACAATGTTTAATTTAAGTATGTCAGTGATTCAGTGCGATTTTTTTCATTTTTATTAAAGTTTCAAATATGAAATAGTCCTGTCATATATATATTTTTTTAGTGATTACTATTATTACTCTTAAGTAAAAAATCTTGTAACTAATATAGTTGATAATATTTTCCACTTTTATACTGTTTCCTAAGTGGTTTTACTTTTAGTGTGGCACCCTTTTAGATGTACTTTGACATCATAATAATAATAAATCATACTTTCTCCATCCTGAGCTCAGTTTGTGATAGTCTAGGAAGTGGATATACCATACATATAATTCTACCCGGAAGTAGAGTATTTCTTGTACCATTCTTCTTCTTCTTTATGCCATCGTATTAGCTAGAGCTAGAAATATTTTATCATAAAAGAGACACAACACCTTCTCCACCATACTATAATATCAAAGAACTAAAATTCTCTATCGTAGATGTATTGTTTTATTTTTTTTTTTATTATTCTTATTTTGAACATGTTCAAATATAACTACTAAAAGCAAAATTGCCAATTTCCCAAGCTGTTTCAAGGAAATTTTCTAATATTGTGCAACAAACAGAACAACAACGCCATAAAAGACTGTTATCGTCTTCAATGGTTTCGTATTGTGTCTTATTTACATTATCTCAATATTCCCGATAGTTTAATAAGAATAACAATAACAAATAAACTGAGATGAGTTTGAAATTTAAGATATCGTCGCAATGCAGAAATTGACAAAATCGAAATTACTGATAGTTAAAGGTTTCACATTTCCATAACCTTCACTAGAAATAGGTTTGTTTATATATATAAATATCGGTTTATTATACGTAATTTTGTAAACTACTTCCATAAATGTGAATTTTCGTTATAAGTATTGGAAAATAGTAATCGTTTTGTGTCCTCACATCCATCTATACTGTCACTATGCACTATAGCTTTTAGTTTTCAACAACAGAAACGACAGTCTTGTCTACAGATTATATAAACTGAAGTTTCTCTAGGGATAATCTTCGTTAGTTCCCTGGAGCAACACAGTGGCAATGTTACTGTCAGATTTGTTACGGTTTGTAGGTTCAAATGTAGTTCCAGAATCGTGGTCCTTCTTGCCCTTTGTATTCCCACCACCATCCTCCCTAGAAATAGTTGTATAGAACTTGTACACCTCTTACACTATCACACAATTCTGTTGAATTTGTAAGACTGAATCAGTGACATTTGTGGTAAATCAATGTATAATAACAACGATAACAACGGTGGTAATCACCTAAATGTTTGCGTAAAAGATGAATGCGTACGGTTGAATCATTTTTTAGTAGACGAAAATAGATCGAGAGAAAAACGGTAGAATGGTTGTTCGTAAAGATCGTGAAAAGTTCTTAATGTTCAGTTGATGGTGATGATTCCCACTTTACTCATCCAATCTAATACATACATTCGAATTCGTATTTGTTGAATAGAATTTAAATTGTCCTGTGGTCAGCAATCCTTTGGAGTGTTCCATTTGGCAAAATACCAGTGATTTTATATATTCATGTGGAATTTTTCAATACAACGAACTCAATCAAGTCCCTATATACATACATTCAGATAAATCCATCTATATTTATTGTAAATTAAATTTTATAAATAACTGAGTGCATCAATGTAATAATAGCGTACATTTTGCTATTCATATTTTTTTTGTTTTGTTATAAATTAAATGAAGGACAATGATTTATGAGCTTCAATGGGCAACATTAATTACGCGTTTTAACATAGAACAGCATATTTTATGAAATCAGAAATGGTCATTCGTCATTCACTTGTCAAATCGTACCGTGTCATTATTAATTAAAAAGGTTTCCAACTTTTTTGTTTATCACTAAACAATTACTGGATAATTTGATAATAATTTCAAGCTTCTCAAATTTTACAGTAAAGTGTAGATACCACAAACTTTCTATTTGAAAATAAAATTTTCATTCTTTGTTGAACAAACTTTTATGTTATTTTATTTCTGTTTCGAGGCAAATTAGTTTCACTAACCAAAGTTTTCTTTACACCTTCCATAAACAGAAAGTTGATTTTAAAGAGAACAAGTTCGATATATTCAACAATATCAAGAAGTTGATGTATAGAAGACAGTAAGACTTATTATTATTCACAAAGGATGTGGTAGTTCTAGTTTACTTCCGTTAGTTAATAGTGAAAGTGAGGAAATATTATTTTACAAAGTCGCATCATGGAGAAGTCGTTGGGGTTTCAGTCGTACAGATTTTGCTATTAGAGGCAGCTTCGATGACCTCCATCTATCTGGAGTATTATGGTAAACAAACTCATTTTAAAGTTTAATTTCATACGAAAAATATGATAAAGTAGCCGTATAAGGATAACGTTGCTTTATAAAAATGTATTGCATCCTATTGTGGTGTGGTATAAGCATCAAATTTTTAAAAGTACAACCACCATTATTTGCTGTTTTTCCACACAACACATAAAAATAAATAACACACTTGTATACAACTGTATTTCTAAATTATTATATACATTTCATTTCATACGTTATATTGTATTAAGGCAACGAAAACACAATGAACAGGAACAATGACAATTGTCGCGACAACAACAGGGACGCCAAACTAGACGCCAGACGTGAGTTTATGATTCGTCGTACATTAAACTCTGATAAAAACTGTCAACACAATTATTATTAGAAAATACACAATAAATACCTGACAGATTCTGGAAAATTCATCAGTAGAACTTTTCCATATATATATATAGAGAGAGAGAGGGAAAAAAGAAATTTTCCTTCAGTGATATTTTTTGGCAGACCTTCCAATGTCTCAAATAAAACTCCTATTATTACTTTGACTGGCGTCCAATAACTTTAGAATAATTCGATAAACTTTAAACTAAGAGCTTAGATGCAGGTAGCCAACTTAATAAACTAAACATTATAAGTAATGAAAATGTAGGGAATGTTTGCCAACTTTATATTCACTACACATGATCTGAAATAAAGCGGCATATCCACGTCTTTTGGAATTTGTTGTTCACTTGAATAAAAGAATAAAATCAAAAGAAATATAATAATGACATTCCTAATGTTGTATATTTTTGATGAATAAAAATTTCTTGTTTGTGACAGTTTTGTTGAATGAATGAATATAGTGCATGTCAGAAGAAAAATCGGTCAGTTCTGCTGACAGTAGTCTATTAAAAAAATATAACATCATTCACCCATTCAGCACCCTTCAATGTCGTCCATTAAGCAAATAAAATTCCCAAACACTCCCTCGTCATTTCCATTAGTCGAGCAATTGTCACGAGTTTCACAAGTTGAAAAATAAATTTGAAATGAAAAAAAAAGTGAAAACGTTACATAATTAAAATCACAAAAGAAAATGTCAGATGCAAATGAATGACAATTTTTTTTTTATAAAAATTCATTTATGACGATTATCGAGCATTACTCATTGTGGGGAATTATTTGTTATTATGTGCTATTTACGAAAGAAACAATCAATATACTTAATGGAAACATTGTCTAACACCTTTCAGTTTTGAAATTCAGCAAAACAATGGGTTATTGTTGCTTGGGTCATTTTCCATTAAACTGTAGTTATTTTGTTTGAAACAAAACAAGCCCAAACTGTCGGTTCTATACTTCGTTAGTGGATAGATTGTTGAAAATCTAGTTGATTCGATTCAACAAAGGACTTTAAAGTGCAATAAAATAATGTAACTCCGTACATTGTATGTACATATCTACATATAGGTTTTGTATGTATACGTTTTGTATAAAACTGTATTTTGTATATGTTTGAATGGACTAGTAGAAATCGCACCAGGTTTATACCGAAATGGTGTTGGGGCGTATAATAGTCGAATAAACGTGCTACATTTGTCATTCTATGGCTTTCCAATGACGGTTCAGTTATCTGTTCCATTGCAAGACAACGGAGGTGTTTGGTTATTTTGTTTGGAGTTGTTCCAATTTTGTATTATAGATATACTCTATAAGTATCGAAACATTGAACTGCATATAGAGCTGTTTTAAAATGCCATCCACATAAATATTCAAGTTATGAAAATTGGATTTAGTGATATTACAATAGTAAACCGTTATTATCATATCCATATTTTGCCATTTTGATTATTGTTGTAATCGTCTTTGACGTGCCTCCTTTTTTTTCCCAAAAAACTGAAGCCTAAAATGATTAGAAAAAGTGTAGAATTTTATTTTAAAAATTTCCCCTAGTCTCTAATCGAATTAACTTTATGTTCCTCATAGTTCTATTAAATGTGAATAAATGTAGTTCATTCCCTTTATCTACTCGCTCATTTTGTATTCTTCCATTATTATTTTCTAATCTTTGATCATTTTAAATTTGAAAAACGTACTAGTTCTGCATAATAAAAATATCATTGTAAAAGCTACCCGTCGTATCGATTTTAATTTAATTTCCCAAGAGGTTTCCGTATAACATACACTACAGTTGGGTCCAGTTTTATTATTACCTTATTATAAGCCACTTAACAGTTTCGTCCTTTTTTCTTCTTTATTTATTTTTATTTGTTTGCTTTTATAATTTATACAAACCACGAAATAAAACCATTTACCTATACCTACCTTCGAAGCTGAGTGTTTTTAAAAACGAACAATAATAACGAGTAGATTCCAATTACAAATAAAATTCTACTTTTCGTTATACAAAACTAAATGACCACCAATTATAAAAACGCAAATCAACTAAAAACAAAAAAAACGTGGTCTAGACTGAACAATTCTATTCGTTTAGAACAAATTGTCGTGTCGCGAGTTCAATGTCACCTTAAACGACGTTATCAAACCGTCGAAAATATGGTGACAGACTGAAATTGTATGAACGAAGGGGAAACAAATGAGACTTTGGCAGAGTTCTTGGTGAATTTGAAAGGAGCAAATTATCCTTACATTTTCTCAGTCAACAGAGACTGATACAAACACATCTATATACGTATGTGTGTGCACATCTTTTACCATGTCGCTCCACTATATTCTGGTTGATTCATCCAAACTTTATGGAAACTGATGATAACGAAATTCTTTTTCATGCACACTAGTTTCAAAAGCACTTCTATTACAACTAGAAATATTTTTCTTTCATCGACCGCATGTAGGAAAATACGATGACAACGATGAAGATCATGATTATAACAAGGAGAATAGTATTGGTGTTCTAAATTACAATGAATACGAATAGTATAGAAATGTATAAAGATAACAAACTAAGCTACTACTAGACCTCCAATTATTTCGTCTACAATCTTGATTGTGTCGTTCTGTGAAGATATCATATTTGATTCATTAATCTGTTGTATTTTGGCGCAACATGGAAATCATTTGTAAGATAATAAAACAAGAAGTTTATTATTTTTTTCTCTCGTTAAAACATTATGGTTGTAATTGATTGTATTGCGTTGTTTTGTGTCTAACGGTATGGATGGAAGTCTTACACACACACACACTATTCCAGTTGGGTTTTTACTTTGACGTTTCTATCACGTCTAAATCCAATTTGTCTTCGTTTTCAGACGTGTTCTGAATTAAGCCTTTTCGTCTCTCTTTATATTACTTTTAATTCAAACACTTCATTGATACACTAACAATAAGTATTTTATGTTGTTAGACTTAAGAACGTACAAACAACACTTGAAAATCTTTAGATAAATTGATAAAATGTTGCCGATGATCAAATTTAGTTTTCCAGCATCTCCTACAAATTTCTTATCATTTCTTATAAACAATTTCTTTAAATTCACTATCATCCCGTATCCAATATCTACGTTCATTCTGTTCTCGGAAAACCCACCAATTGCTATTCCATTTAGCCGCTTATTGTAATAAAATTGTAAAGAGTCTAAGGCCAATACAACCGCTATTACTGTCTCTCCCGAAATCAATTTCTGTTTTTGTATAGCTGTTATTTATTGATAATATAAATTTGGTACGTTTTGTACGCCAATTGAATACCAAAAGCTGGTTCTGTTAGTTTCAACTACAACTATTACGTAATGTGCAAAAATCTCACAATAAATCGTCAAATCGTATTGAATTATTATTCAAATAATCGTTTTTAGAGGAACCAAAGGAAGGATTATAAGAAATCACCCTTTGATCTTTAAAAGTACGTTATATTTTCACATTGTTATGGTGATACTTTCGAAATAATGAGACTTAAAAATGTGATATTGAGCAATCAAAAACCACAGTATTATGAGAATTGTAACTGAAATGAAATGGGTATTGCAGCTTCCATTATAGCTTTTATAAAACACATACAAACATGACGACATGGATATTGGTCATTTTGGCTAGACAATTCCATTTTTCAAACAGATAATGAAACTCTAAAATAAAAATCACAAACAATCATCGTCTAACTGCTGTTCTTAAGGAAAACATTTACACTGACACAAAAATACGGACAAAAGAAGAACAAAGACAGTTTTTGATCGAAGACCAACTAATAAGTAGAACAAAGACATATTGGTTGGTCTTCGATCAAAAACTCAACCTGCTGATGAACGACAAACTACCAACCTTTTAATCCACTTTATTTGTACAAGTTGTTGGAGAATTTGGATCATTCAAAAGGCTAATAATGTCCAATAGTCGAAATTTTAACAAATATACAGAACAAAGGAAGCAACTTCAAAGCTTTGTAGAAATAGATTTTCTTTATTAGATTGGAAAGAATATTATTACTCCATATTTCAACAAATACTTGGTAATAATAAAAGAAAATTTTCAACATAAGCTGATTTGTGGTAACTGAAAAATTTAATAAAGTTTTCGCACTGATGATTTTTAATACGATTATGTCCTATAAGTGGAATCTGAATTAAACCAGGAATTGATTCTCGTTTTTTTTTTGTGGAAAAGATAAAAGGATTTTTAAAGAACAATTTTCATGAAAATTTTGACTAAAGACTAATTAGTAATTACAAACAAGTAGTGACGTCAAGTGATTGATCTTACGATCTTGAAGTGTACCTATTCAGAATGGGTGTGTTTATATTGGTATTCAGGTTCAGATAAGGCTGTCCTTGTTTCGGGATGATAATTTGATGGGTTAAATCCCGCAAAATGTTGATCATCCAATTGTTTTAGCACCCGTTCGAAACTAATTCCGTTTGTTATTATTGAACCTCAACTGTTTAGATTTGCTTGAAATTTTGTTTATACGAACTCGGAAATTAATACAAACAACACGCTATTTTTAAAAATTGTTAATTTCATAAAGAAAGTGAAAATTGAGGTTATTTCAAAAAAAAATTATATGAGTTGTCGCTATATAAACGCAACATCCCATTGTTCGATATAGCTTTGATGATATATCGTCTTGGATTGTACAGCGTGTCGTCAACAAAGGGCTCTTCTTTTGGGAGACGTGCTATGAATCCAGTACCATCTACTAAAGCCAACCAACGACATATACAATTGGTAATAACGGACTGCTATGAGATCAGTGCTACCTCATCGCCTCTTAAACCCTCTCATATTTCAAGGTAATTTTACAAGTACTCGAGGCTTGCATACAATTTAACGACCCTTTTACCATTCATTATAGTTTTATCTGTATATTTATGGCTGACTTTGCAACTGAATATTTTATCATGTTTAAATTTCACTTCTACTGGTAATATTTGTGTATATGTTCACTATAATTTTCTTACATATTTTTATGGCCGAATTCAAAAAAAATCGAGAACTTAACAAAATACAACTCAATTTGCTTATTAAAATGACTCTCATACGAGAATTGAATAAAGTTAAATTGGTATGTAATTACGCTAAATTTGGTCTGTCTGTTTTGTTTTTTCTGTTGTTGTTTCGAAATTAAATGAAACTAGTGCTTTAGAATAACATTGTCGATTAATTTAATCCGGACTGCACAACAGTATTACAGTTTCGGTTTACTTTAATTTATGTTTAGTTTTCAAATTAAACGATATAAAAATACAACTCGACCATCGAAATGAAACTATTTAGTTACGTTTATACAATTATTGTTAATTTGTTTTTGTTGCTTTCCGAAACGAATAAATAAAATACAAAGTCGAATTAATCTCTAAAACAGTTTCAACTAGAACAGGTAAGATTTATTAGTGTAATCATCATTTACGACCAAGTCATAAACTCGAAATCAGTTCTATTATTTTGTTTGAAATAGACGCAGAAAAACAACATTTTGATGACTCTATTGAATAAACCATCAGATAATTGAACTACACACCACTTCAATTAATTCTAACATTTGAATTAAAAGGATAAAGGTGTGGAACTAGTTTTAGAATTTTATCATAACTCACTTGAATCCATGATGTGTGTGGTGGTGGAATATCAAAGTACTCACCTGTAAAAGAAAAATGTGACACAATTAGATTGATGGACAATTTAATAAATAAAACAAATAAATCGTGCAACAAACTTTCCATCGGATACTATAGAATTCCTAAATTGAAGCAACAATTAATTTCAGGAAGAACACAAAATGGAATATTATAGGAATGGTTTTATAGAGTCCAAGACATCTGTGGAATACTTAATGAACTTATGTCTATATTAGTACGTTTTCATTTCTTTCTATTCGCTGGTATAACGCCCCCAGTTTACCCCAAACTCGTCTCTTAATTAAGACCACCAACCAGTAACTGGAAAGTTTTTGCAATAACTGTGAGAGGATTGAAAGTCGCCGCAGTGTAGAAAAAATTGAAGCGGCACAAAAAAAAAAAGACAAAAGCAACTCAGAAGGAGGTTTTAAACCGAAAATTCAGTTGATATCACGTATCATCTCTCCTTTATTTTATATTCCCTATAGTCGGAGTCCATTTTTATTACATAAGTTTAAATATTCGAGCCGAGGGATTCAATCAGACGATGTGTTTGCATGGTAAAACAAAATATACATATAAATTTATTTTCAGTCATATACACGAGGCATGAGTAAAGTTAGAGTGAGATAGTTGAGGGTTGGTAGTCGTTTGAGACCTCACACTCTTGTCTCGTCGGTTATTCAAAAGGGCGGTGATCGTTCTACCCTGAGGGTGAACGCCTACAGTTGGCTCAGTGCCAAAACTCCAAGAAGGGTGCCCATCAAGATATTGATATTTTTTTGTTGTCTACCAGAATTCGATTCTTATTTTTTTTCTTCACAACATTGGTATAATTGAAATCATAAAGTAAGTGATCAATGTTTTTCTATTTCTTAGAATTCATTAAAATGTCATTTTGTTAATGTCAGTGGTATGTGTAATGTCCATATACTTGTTTTGCTCTTTTTAATGTGGCAGGATCAAAGTAAATGGAAGCAGAATATGTTACAGATCTGTATTATCATATCCCAAATAATGTAAACATACAATATTTTCCTTTGATCTCACTACCCTCTTTGCACAGTTATTTGCTTTTCTCTATTTGAAATGTTTACGTTATCGCTTTGTTCCTTTCAATTCTAATTCATACAATTGTCAAACGCATTGAATGTAACAACTTCACTGATTTCTAAGTACGTATGTTGAAGATTGTTTTATAAAATAAACTCAATGTGAAGAAGAGTGTTTAATCTTCTATTGACTGTATAAATAATCAACATTTAAAAGAAACAGTAGTTTATAATTTATCTACTTTCCCGACTCACAGATAAAGAATCAATTTTCAACTATTAATCTGTTGATCTTTTTCTTCTTTCTATGCCGTCTGATTCGCTGAGTTCCACCGTCATAAATAAAAATCAACAGTTTGTTGTTTCCTTCTATTCACTTCCTGTTTATTTTATTATAAAGATATTGCGTGAAAGATTACTACACTCAAATTCCATCTAACAAGTCGAATATAAATCCAAATCGTTAATATCCCCCTTCTTTAAATCAATTTACTTTTTAGTTATTGCTGTTTTGTTGTCGACAAAAAAAAAATTCTTCATTTCATCTCTATCGTTTTCCTCATTCTTTTCACACTTATTTGATATAAATGTTATGCTAGTTACACAATTCCCAAATGGACAGTGTAAGTCTGTTGGAGAACCGACCTCTGGGAGAAGCTTAGACAACAAACCGGCCGCGTGTATTTGATTAGAGACTTTATCCGCCTTCGATCCCTTACGTCGTTAGGTCTATGCTAAAACGCAAAATCCATGATTCTAACAAACAGGAAGGTATGGTTGCGATTAATCGAAATTCTGAATTTGTGTTTTAAGGTTTAATTTGTCCAAAAACTTCATCGGTATATATGCTATAAAAACTTAGTGCATGCATTAGGTTCCTAGATCCATCTCTGGATGTAGGTTAAGAAAATTGCGCATATTTTTGATAAATGTGCAAATTAGGTTGTCGGCTCTAAACGTGTGTACATGTCCATGTTTTAAGGTTCACCAATCGTTAATTTTCACATAAACTGGCAACAGTTGTCGGTATTAATAGGAACGTTTTCGTCATTATTAATCCAGTGGACGTGTACAGATGTATACTTTTTGAATTATTATTAATATTACGGTTAATAGCAATAAAAATTTAAAAGTGCTGTGATGCAGACAACATCTAAAGGTGACAACATCAAAATAACGTGACCAAGTGACAACAAAGAAAAATAATAATAATAATAATGAGACAACAACAGTGATACTAGTATACATAATATCAAATACATAGACAAATATGGGTAGGTATATATGTAATAATAATAATAATAATAATAATAAAACAACAGAAAAGGAACATTTAAAAAATTAAAAGAAAAAACAACAAAGTGAGTTGCGGAGTGGCATTAAGGCCAACGTACCACAAAACCATCATTTGTGAAGGACTGTGTGTTGGGACAGAACCGGCCCGAGTCGCCAGCTAGATGGCGCTGCGGTCAGTCCCTGGAACAGATAAATTCTATTTAGTGTCCTTTATAATCAAAGCACACCCTCAACATGAATATAATCATTACAACAATAATAATAATAACAATAATTAATAAATAACGAACAAATTTATCATGGATATGAGCTACCTGTAAATTCCATTCGTCAATACCATATGCATAGCGCGAGTACTTAATGATTTACCTTAAATAAATAAAGATACTTCGACTGCAATTTGTGATAGTAGATGCAACAAAATTCGGTTATAATGAATAAACATCAGCCTCAATTATTAGGTTGTTTCCTCATTCTATTCCGATGAAATTATGGTCGGTTGCTATTCCCATGTTGACAACTATATCAGCACAAGCTGTCTTCGCCTTGTGTTTCTTTGGACTATTCGCCTACTGGCAGTTTCTTGTTGTAATTTATGTCAAGCTTTTAGTTATTAGACTTAACCGGAAACGCACTAATTATTTTTGCTATAATAACATCATAAAGACTTTGGAAGAAAATAAAAATGACACTTTTATTTGTTACAATCAACTAATAGAAGGATTCCTTTTTAATTTTCTATAGTAATGAATTGAATTATTAGCAAACAATCGGATTTGTCTCTCTATTGGATATGTTCGATACATAGTTAGCTAATGAACATTGATATTGTTGCAATGTCTGCATGTTTGTGATGGTAATTAGAAGAGTGATTTATGCAAAATGTGCTATATTACTCATAATTACCATAGCGAACCACACCTCTTATTCGTACGTGACCGATAGTGACCAACAGGCGAGCAATGATGTATCTTATTTATCACCAACAGTATCGCTATCACTATCATCCCTGTATATATATTACAGTTGTTTATAAATTTTGCAATAAAGTCGCTTTTTTGTGTAACAATTGTTCAAATAATAATTAATCAGTCGAATAAAATGAGAATTGCAAACGATCTTGTTATTGTTGTGTTCCAAAATACTATCGATATTTCATCCAATTATTGTTTATGTGGGTCATTTTGATTCTCTATCATTAGAAATTTCGCACAATCGTTATTAATTACATTTAGAAAAATATTGATCTAGAAAACAATATTGTTTCTCAATTAAAAATGTGCGGGCGTGTCTTTCAAATTGAACTCGTAATAAATTATTGAAATAGATAGACACACCCATCATTTATGTTTGAAAAGTAGACACGAAACAATGATTATTCTTCTTTATGTTTGACTTTTATTCAACCTTATAACAAACTCGAATGGTTGTTAATTCTATAAAAAAACCAAAATAAATACAAGAACGAATTCTTCTACAACAAAGACATAAACTGTGAGAAATCTAACAGATTCCGGCATATGAATACGTATCGAGTAACATTAGGGCGTAATTTGATGGTATTTTATCATGATTTCCCTAAAATTTCGACGTTACTTACATAAAAGATAATCAAATATTGTGGAGATCGACTACACTGATGACGTTATAGGAAAATTGCTCAACAATCGGTGCTTTCAAATTTGGCACGATAAGTAGGTTATGAGTTTGCCAAATTATTGATTCATTTACATTTTCTAAAATTAATGAAAATCATAATCAAAAAATTAGTACCTCGAAAGTAACAGGGCAAAGTTGTGTGTGTAAAGCGCACGTTTCTGTATATAGATTGAGTATCTAATAAAAGTTGAATGTTTCGTTAAATGATAAAGCTCGTAGGTGTAAAGTAAACCACATTATATTTTAATCCGAAATTGTTAATGTTAATTCATTTTATATCCATTTCCAACAATTTCCAGTCAACATGTTGAAATTCCAAAATGTTCCTTTAGCTTTTTTTCCCCAGTTGAATAAAGTTGTACGGTAATGGCGCTTAAAATTGAGGATAATGGTTAAAATTGGTATTTTTTTGCCTCCTATGGGCTTCTTCCCTTAAAATTTATCCTGACTATGGGAGTGGAATAAAATTAGACAGAAAGTAAGTACTCCCAAGGTCTCTACGCTATAGTAATTATGAACACGTGTAAGCCACCAACTTTGAAGTCTTTTCACTTTCTCTCTATCATTCTATCTCGCTTTACTTTTGCTTTGTTTTGTTCGTCAACTGCTAACATAAAGCTCTTGTAGATGGAAACACAAATATATCCTCTTCGCTTCGTTCCAGTGTAAACTCTAAGTATCTTTAGGGGATACCGCGAGACCTAACCATCAAACCAATTCAAATATTCATGTTGAGAAATTTTACTTGAGAGTTTTACAAAATAATAATTCTTTCCGGTTCAAGTCCTTTTTACACATAAACTCTCTCCATTAGCTATCGTTAAATATTCAATAATATTTCTGTTCACTTTCTGCACCCATTGTTCAAACTTTTATAAAGTCGTATTTCAGTTTTAAGTTTTGTATTGGCGAATATTCGAGAGAGAGACTAGGCAAGTTTTTGGAAAGCTAATACTTATTATTCATGGCATTTATTATTATCTTGCTTTATAACGTCTTATATTTCCATATAGCTGCATATTTTTAAAATTACTTCCGTATGTTATTGTTATTGATGATGGAAATTTTGAAAGACAATGTTTTGAATACTGTCTTTTCCCTGGATATTTTACCATATATTATAACAATGTATTTGTCGTCAATTTCTTCACATTCCACTCTTCCAAATGAGATATTTTGTGTTATTCAAGATTGTGTGTAGACCAAAGTTTGAAATTATAATGACAACATTCTAACCTCTCGATAACATTCAATGAAATTGTTGATGTAAAATGTGATTTGTCGCATTCATTGTATATGCTTTTGCCAGGATTTGATGTTGGGTTTAATCAAATAGAAGCTACAACAGGACCTTAATCTGAAATACTCACAATGAACACATTTTCAGTGTCGTATTTGACAGCGGATTAACGCTTGCAGAACGAAATATTAAAGAGTAATATTTCAACAATACTGAAAGTAGTTATAGGTATGATTGCAGCAAATTAAAATTCTTGAATTAAATCAGTTGAATTGCATCAAAGAAATTATCATGCAATTCCATTAAATTATTGTAAACAGTAATCTTCATATTTATTGTAAAAGGTACGTAAGTATCAAGAAAGGTTTCCACATGCTAGTTAAATTCCATTCTTTCTCTAAATAGTAATTGTAAAGCTTAAATTTGCATTCCCCTATACAACTTGTGAAACATACAATATTCAAATAAAGGATAATTAAGTCGGTTTACTATTCGCGTTAAATTATTTTACTATTTCTCTTGTCTAGAAACAAATTATAAGTTTTGAAATATATTGTATTTTGTTAAATACAATGTATGTGGTCTTGGGAAATTGTGGAAACCATGTACAAAAGCTGACAATTCTTGATTCGAGGATATATGTCAACCGGAAGACAAGTTTACAGGCACGCATCGCCTAATTTTATCCCCATCTATCAAATTCTATTTAAATGTTATTAACAACAAAACGTACGTCAATCAGATTAACAATACGGTTAACCATAGTTTATAACATTTGAAAAACATGACTAACATTTAAATATTCTTAATGTCGAGTTAAAATATCATTATGGTTTTTGTTAGTTTAGATATCCAACATATCATCAGTGTGAGTGTATAATTATCTGGCAATTATACACCAAGTTGTGTTAAAAAGATTCCATTTTAATTATAATTTCTAATTTTCCAACGAGTTAAACAGTAAGTAGAGGGTGCTGAGATTTTGATGCACACTCGGCACTTTTTGCAACAATCTCGAATGAATGTGAACACAGCGAATTCGAGCAAACTTCCAAGTTACACAGTTTACACAGCAGTATTCTTATTGATGCCGCCGCCTTCAACGCATTTTATTCAAATGATTCAACGAAAAAAATATGTTTCTCAAAACAATAAGCGTGTGAAGATTTTGGAATAATTGCCAAACTGTTGGTAAATTGATTTTACCAACAATTTAATAAAGAATCTCTAGCTGAGTTTGTGTAAAGTAAGCAACAGCTGGACGATGTGTCAACGATCGCTAAGAGACATCTCTATATGAATTTTGTATAAGAGAAAAACGTGAAGTAACGAAAAATTTATAGTTTGCAAATTGAATTCGACTGAATTTCTCCCGCAAGTATCTTCAACACATTCATTTATTTATCAACAACTTTTGAATAAAGATTCAATAATTCCACACCTCAAATGAAGCAACACATTCATACATATGAGAGTCTTATAGTGTATTGAAGTGGGGTAGCTTAACGATTATTAAAGTAGTTGAATCGCTCTAATTTCTACAAGTTTTTAAATAAAAATCATTTAGTTAATTAGCTCATTAAAATAGCTGACTATAAGTGGGTGCACTTAAGTTTTACTGTAGTTGTAAGTGGACCACAAACCAAACTAATGACTTAAAAAGTCTTCCAACACATGTCTCATACAATCTACGCATAGTTCGTTGTAGTAATAGTGGTAGTTGTGGTGGTGTGTTACAAAATAACGATCATACTTCTACGGCATTAGCCACCTGGAAGGTTCCAAATTAATCAGACCCACATCACGAGCAAAACCGTTTTAATAGCATTCATATATTTTCTATGATATTTATGGTTGAGATTAAAAGAAATATTACAAGTAATTCAACAATGCACTAATCTACAATTCACACGGTCTTGTGAACAAGTAATTAAAAATTTTGATTAATATCAAAAAATGGTGGATGCGCCTTGCCGCCAGGCGATATAAAATATTACAACAAACAATCCAAAATCCACACATAAGTCAAATTGTTAAAAATACGAAACTTACAATAAATCAGAACAAAAATGATGGACACCTAATGCCATACAGAATTGGCAATAAAATTTGTCATCAGGTAAAAATACATGAAGACAATTTATGTTTCAAGTTTTAATGGCAATTCTTTTCGAATGGCACTATATTTGCGCTTAATTTATACTTTTCCATTTTTTATTTAAAGTTCTAGACAATCTAGCAAGCTAATTAGATACAAAATAAAAACTTTGAATTGTCTAATAGAAAAAGGTCTCGACAAGTTTGTCGAGAAAAATTATTAAAACTTTCCGACAGTTTAAATAATAACAGAATGATTTTATTTCAATTTGAAATACATTAATAGATGGAATGAAGACGCACTTTGAACGATTAACATGAACATTATGGGAATTTATTAATAGAGAAACAACATTCCGTGTTATTGTCTCATTTACGTTTTTTTAGGTGGCGAAATATACAAGTGCAAAGCTCATATAAAAGTATGACAAGGATGGTAGATTTACTCTTGTAAATTGTAGAGGTGCTTAACCAATTGCAGTTAATCACACAACCAGTTGAATTCTAACGGATATCATGGATAATGTTTCTATTCGTTCTTTTAATACCATCGACAAAAATAATCGATACGAAACCAGAGACGAATAGTCAAAAGCTTAGAAAATGCTATAGTTTCAGTTAAGTGGTATACTCGAAACATTATGCAGATGGAAAGCTATAAACAATAGAACAATTTCTTTTAGTACAGCATTTTTTATAGTTGTGTCAAGTCTTTTTTTTTGTTTACATCGCAAATTCAACCCTACTTGTTTTTTTATTAAAATCATCGATTTATATCGGTTTATCGATGACTTAAACTGAAAGAGCAGTCTCTTCAGACAGACAAAACTAATAACAACGAAATTGTGTTTGATTTATCAAAGGCACGAAACACGTAATTGTTACAGATAAACTTTCCAAATATTTGAGACTAAATCAAGCAAAAGAAGCTTTATCAACGATTTGATCATTGATTGGTTTACAGAGAAATATTATATAGGGGTTGGTGTGGTGGGTTGGTTGGAGTGTATCACTGTAATATTCTATGTCTGTTCAGAGAAATGTTTACGAGGAATAATACCGTTGGCGTCAGAATCGCTTTTCATGGCGTAACTGACCGTTAAAATTCCGTATAATAAAACTTGTCACTTTTATCTATATGGTAGTATTCTTTAACTCTTTCTTTAGGAAAGTTCTCATAAATGTCAAACAATTTTCAGGACTGAACACTTGGAGCAAAATATAAAATTTTCGAAATGTAAAAAGATACTTTCGTACAACCAAACGTAACCTTTAATCCAAAACGAGTGGAAATTGCAATTTGCTTAGAAACAACAATAATAGTTTTAATAGCTGTAGGATATAAATATTTCCTAGTGCATGCAAATCACAATAACACGTAAGATATAATCTGTTGTGTTGTTAAAGTTCGTATATGGTAAACATGTGCATGGTACCTATCGTACACACATTTTCATCAATCAGAAATCTGGAACATGTGTAACAATCAAATGAAACAATAATAGTAAAACATCTAACACAGAAAGATTGCATGATCAATTTTAACAAATACCTCTGATTAATACTAATTTCGAATTAAACATCAACATGTACGAAATTTTAAAATATAAATTTGTAAATTGTAGTAGATGAATCGATTGATTAAACGGTCGTTGTTTCTTTTTATTTTCATTCTAAAATTTGTCGGAGAATCAGCTTATTATAAGACAAGAGTTCTTAACTTTAGTGGAATATCGACATAATGATAAACGAATTTAAATCCAGGCAGTTCAAGGACTTTGTTCTGGATTTTTTTTTCTTCTTCTATCTATTTTACTAGGAAAAAAAAAACAACGACAAGAAGGAGGCTGCTTAATGTAATACCTCGGATTAAGCCTCTATAAAACTTTACTTGGCCAACTTAGACGAACAGATTTTAACTTCAAGACAAGCAACTGGATTTACTCAAATTGAGAGTAGTTGAATTTGTCTTTACGGAAATGTTTTGTAAAGAACCAATTAATTATTTACGTACCTACATTCAAAATTGATTAATGTTGAAAATATTTATATAGCAGTTGATAGACGGAAGTGGTTGTTAAAATTAGAAACAACTCATCGAATCTGACATGTTTGACATATACATGCACATTATTTAAGTATAGAGTTTGTAAATCGTTGCATGTAAGTCGCTAACTTTACCATAAACAATTAATTCTTTATCAGCTAACTTTATGGAAAATTAGCCTAGTTATGATCTATTAAAAGCTTGAGTACATAATATCAACAACTCGAATGGGAAGTGAACTTTACAATAAACTGTAAAATAAAAAATTCAATCAAACAATGACATAAAGAGAGGAATATTAATCAATTAGGACTGATTTAACGAGATAACCAAATAGAATTGTACGGTTTTAGTTATAACTATTTCCAAATTAACCGATAATGATATATAAATACGTACCGGTTCTTGATACAATCCACCGCTAATTAATCACAAAATGAATCATTTCCACAGTAATGAAGCATTTAGACTTTCCAATTAAAATTAGATTAAAAAATAACAAAAAACATAACAGAAATGTTGGCAACAAGTGTTAGTTGACTAATTATCCTGTATGCAATTACAAATTAGATTATCAATCCTTGAATAATTATCTATATAGAGAATAGTGTTCAATATAGTACAATTTATTGATAAGATAACAGGATAATGGATTAAACAGTTGAATCTATGGTAATTTTATTCACTTCTCAATTTTGATGCACCAATGACGTTCTTTTGGTGCCTCCACCATTTTATAGCAACACAACACGTTAAAATTTACATATGTACAATTATAACATTATGTTGTGATTAAAAATACGTGCACTTGGATTGATCATTGTGAGGCAGAAAGAGAGAGATTCTTGTTAAATTTGTTTCGTGATCGCTCAACACAAATATTTGAATTGTAACATGTGATTTCTCGCAATTATATTGATGTCTCTGTAATAAATATATTTATGACAAGCATGCTGGTTTTATTGCTTGTTATTCAACCACATACAGTTGTATACAGTTGTGATACCTTTAATGTTTAAAATTAGAATCGACAAGCTATAAATTAAACAAGAGAGAGAGAGAGAGAAGGTGAGCATTTGATTGATTTCTAAAATCTAAAGCATTCTCATGCTGGTTGCAGTAATTCAACTGCGAACTTAGATATTGCCAGCATCGATGATTCTAATGTAGTATTCATCATTCTATCAAATTAAATGAATAGATTAACTTATAATGGCATTCTTTATCCTTTTTGATCTATAATTCGTTTTTCTTACAATTCATGAAGTTGGACGTAATTTTAATCAAAATCAAAATCTTCAAGTTCTTCTTCAGGAAACGGATCAAATATATGAATAAGTCGATTTGGGAAACTCCTATATTACATATTCAACCACAAAGTACGCTTACAGTGTAATACAACTATGTCACATATTTGAAAATTTATTACTCTTGCGAAAAGTGAGTATTATTACAGGCTAAAAGTTTTTCTATTACCCAAAACCATATAGTCTAGTTAATCTTTGAACTAGTTTCCTGGCCTGTATATATGGTGATACTTTATAAAATAATAGAATATGTGAATAATTAAATATTACAACTGGTACTTTCACGGCAAAGATGAGAGAATAATGTAGGGACGATAGGGATTGTCCCGAGTCCTTTGGGAATTTTCACATGTTGAGTAATTACTAGACTGGAAAGTTCAGGCCCAAATGCGCTCGTATTAAGGTCATTAATAACATCGATTTTTCTCACAATAAACTACACTCTACCAAATAAAAACCTTCATTATTACCATCAATATATCAATATTCTTAAAGACTAGCTAAATGCTAAACTATCTAATCTAATGAAATGGCAAGAAGGTTTAAAGAGCTTCCTGTTATCAAACAGCGAATGAGTTATTATTGCCTATTCTTGTTGTTGATGATGATGACGACTAGGAAATGGTTTAGCTATTTCAGGAACAGCTTTCTGTCTTTCAGTATCGAAAGAGTCAAGCTTTTAATCAAATGCTTAGCTTTTAATGAGAGATTATGATATATTTCGCTATCCTCAACCCGGAGAAATAGTTTAGAGAAAATTTTTGTTTTCTTGATGTTTAGATACAAATGAATTCGCTGTATTTAACGGTTGAAAATTAACATTTCGTAATAATTTCGAATAATTCATTAACAAAACCAATATCCTTGTGGTAGATGTGTGTATGTACATGTCAGTATCCCTAAATCAAACTCTCAACAACATTCAAACACATTTATGAACTCGAACGTTTTAGTAATGCCTGTCGAAAATTTACCCTCGAAATTACTTTCTCTCTATTCGAACATTGAAAACAATTTATGTTGGGTTTGTGGTAAAATCCAAGGATGAATCAACACCCAATTCAACCCTTTCATTTCGCTCTTTGTACTTATTTTCATCTCGATCCCTTTTTGTATGTATGATGTAGTCTACATTTTAATTATAAAATTTAAAATTTGTAACTAAAACTAATTAAAAAGTTTACAATTTCCCGGCTACAACATCAACTATATATATGTCTAAAATGATGGGTTTATTTTAAATTGAAAGTCCATACGTTTCTATAATAAAGATCCCAGTCTCTATTAGGATTAACGAAGTTTAATTATTTTCTATGAAACTTTGGATTTTATAAGGGAAAATTTCATTGTGAAACTTTATCTACCAAGTTTCTTGTAGTCTTATTAAAATTCGTATTACTTTTTAATTATTTTTTAGTCTCGCCTTACTATCGGATAATGAAGCCCACAAGAGGGAGATTTACCGTAGTTTTCTACAACAACAAAATAAATTGAATTGAAATTTTTTTCATAAAATAGAAACACGACTTTATATATGTTGCAACATTTTCAGACGACCTGAAAGCATCATCGGGTCATATAACTTTCGTGATAGTCGTTGATCAAATAACATGTAACGATAATGTAGTGGTGTCTTCAGGGAGAATGACGCAACTCTCTAGATAGCTATTGAACAGTTTGATCTTGCCGGACTCATCGTATACATAAAACAAAGCCAACATCAAAGAATAGAATTAGAAAAGTCAAAATAAAACCAATTTAAGTATGACCCAATTCAATTTACTTTTTGAATGAAAAAAACAACATCTAATAGATTTAAGTAGCAATAACATCTGTCTTAAGTAATAAACAAACCGCCTACCACATGTGTTATACACCCACCAAAAACCTTACTACCTTCTCTAATTCTATCATAAAAATGTCAGGTAAATTCGATCCTACTGGTCGTTACCAACTACATTAACAATGAAAAAGAACAAAAACAACTACTCGTTAGTTTCTACGAAAAACCATTCTCCAATAGTTCCCTCTCACTATGTCCCATTCAATGTTTATTGTTGAGTAATGATAATGATAAGCGACTGGCATTATCCTGGACTGTTTGAGTTTCCACTCGACGATAAATAGTTCGAAATGTCACATACAGTTGACATCTGTCTATGGCATACACACGTCTCATCTGTTACAACAATGAGTGACATGTTTTGCAAGTTATCGTCATTATATACCTTTGAAACGATTCAATGATGGCAAAATATTTTATCATTGTATTGATCTCGTTTTTATTTGTTTTATTCACATTTATTAAAACATATATACCTATACCTATCTATTTCAATTGAATTAAAGTGCAATAGAATTTACTATAGATTGTCGGTGATTACAATTGCAATTTTCATTGAACTAGCTAGACTCGGATACCTATCTAATAGTAGTTTAATCGATAAATTTGTATAATGTGATAAATCAAACTGAATAATATCACCGGGATGATTACAAAGTCCTGAATTCGAGCATAACATTTTATAAATTTCATCTTGGACTATCGAGTAGTTATTCAATTTGATCTCCATTGAGAGTTTACGTCACTCATACCTGAATTATTATCTTTATTATAGATTTGAACAAGCTTCAACTAATTAACTCCGTGGATTATACTGCAAAACTGTGAAGTCTTTCCGCAAAAACCTCAAATAGAACTGTATGCCAACAAAAACATCATCATTGTACGTTTCTCAAACATTACAAATTTTCTAAATGTTCTTTCTATACGGTACTATTGTACAGCTGCAATATGTATAACGAAGATTAAGAAAATATCTTGGACGCTAAATTATGAATTTTTCGGCCAGGTCAGGTTAGACGCTGAATTATGAACTTTTCGGTCCACTTCTATAAGAAATGCAAGCAGTATAGTCGCGAATAAGCTTTTCAAAAAGTGACTGAATTTTCGCTACTTTTGTTTAATAAAATTTTCTCTTTACAATAAACTCCAAGAAGATAATTTTCTTGACTATCACTTACAATGAGACAAGCATTTTATGGCAAAATCGGATGAAAAATTCCCTCATATAATTGTCAACATGTTCTGTATGAAATATGAACGAGACTTATTCTAGACGAACAAGAGTCCTTAAGGGTTTAAATACTGAAAGTCTCAGAAAGTAGCGCTGTCTATGGAATTACTTTTTTAACAAAAAAAAAACAGCTATCTTATCCTTCTTATGGCTTTAAAAAAAATGCATATGCTACACACAAGTTGCAAGAAAGACGAATTTTGAGTTCTTATGGTAAGTTTCCGGTTTTTTTTTTGGTGAATAATCCCGGCGCATCCACCATTTTCACGATATAAAGTTAATTTTATAATAATCGACAAATACTAGATTGAAAAATCGGAATTTTTTTCCAACAGTTAGTGGTTGATGTGTTTGTCGTTTAAAAAAAATAATCAAAAATTATTGTTTTGTCGTCCAACAATAAAGCTGAAGAATCAAACAGATAAATTTGTTGTTTGTCTAGAGAACGTGCTGAGGAGTCGATACAAGTAAGCAATGATTGATAGAGTCTATGAATCTTTTAAATCTTTTCTGTAATCGTTATACATAAATAAAATAAAACCGATCATATAGGATATCATAGGAACGTGCTATTATAAGTCTTTCTTGTCTGTTCTTATAATGCACCTGCAGTACAAATCATATTACATTCGGAGAATTTCCGGAACATGTTTCTTGCCAATTTGTTTTATAACAAAAAATACACACACACACACCTAAACACAAAGAGAAAGAATAAGAACAGTGGAAAAGATGAAAACTAACGTCGATCGGATTCCAAAAACCATCTGCAAGACACGTCTGTTATATTTCAGTAGCAGTTCTAAAACGATTTCTTGAATTTCTATAAAACAATAGATGATACGAATGAGATTCGACAAAGACATGATTTGATAAAAAATTGAATTTGTATGACATAAACCGCATGCATACATATATGGTATACATGCTGATATTTTATTTTTCAATAATATTATCAAACAATAGTCCGGATGTAATGAGTCAAAATGTTAATGTATTTTTATTTTGACATCTATCGAATGCATTATAAATGTTTGCCAGTAAAATAGATTAAATTTCTAAATTTAAACCATGTAGAAGCTTGCATGGCTGTGAAGATATATGTGAAAGGAAATTCAATTCGTTGCATGCTCTATTAAACAATGTTTACAAAGTTCACACCCTTAAAATAAAGTAAATATGCAGGCCTTTGTCTGGTATGACAGTCAACACAAATTTTAACAATTTAACATCTTCACTGGGAAATTTTAAATAGAACCCCACGAATTTATTTGGCAAATAAATCAATAAAAAAATCCACCACCAAATATAAATCAAATCCATTACCCATTGTGGATGAGTAAATTATACAAAACTACTACACAAGAAAAATGTAAATGCCCTTATAAATGTTTCCTTTTATACTAGAATAACTTGTAATTTATGTAGTTTCTTAACATTCGCGCTTTACGCTTTAGACGACGGTAGTCGTGGTGATGGTTCTCTACTACTGGCGCTTTCTACGAAATTTATTTCAAACATTCCACTTGCATAATACAAAAATAAAGTTGTTTTAATAAAAGTGAAATGTATTTTGTAAATTTGATTTGCTAATTTAACTCTGTATACAAATTAGTTTACCGAAAATACTCGAAAATAGTTACAAGCAACATTTCAGTATAAAACAGCATTTTTAGCTTTTGTTACAAAAGATGCAAGCAAGCTTTCTATTTTGTCATAAATTTAAGATACTAATCCTATTTTACATACATAAAACTCGGATATGTATATGGTAGTTTAATAAAAAAAACGTAAATAAAAATAAAGAAAAGTCGAGATTTCAGACCACTTTCAACTATAAATCAGATCATGTTCAAAGATTTCTTGTCGTGTTTCTTTTTAACGTACCTACTAAAAGTTATAAATCTCTCTCTTAAGCTACTTGCAGACCAACCCTTTATCCTTTAATAAAGTACTTAATTTTTTCCATCGTCATAAACACATACTTGTGGCTAATACCTTGAAAAATGTTATCAATTAATTTATTTTTCCACCATTTTATTATAGTTAGGTTGGCAACAAAAAAAAAAACTATTGATGAAAATCCTCCCTCTATAAAATATATTTATTTATGGTTTGAGAGAGAAAGAATTGTTGTCAACAATATAACAAGCCGAACAGAAATTTCTATGGTAAATCTATTGAAACCTTACCCTCAAATGAAAGCCATTAATCTTGATTATGGTCATTTTAAAATGACATTTCCTTCACTGATAACAAGATAGTTTGACATCTAAATGTATTGTACGATGTTTTTTTTTATTATTATTATAAAATATAAAGTTTTATTTAGGAAAAACCATTTTCGTTCATTATTAATATTTCATGTGACAGTGATCCTCTATTTCCACAACTGTATAAGAAAAAGATGGAATTGTAAAGCTCTCATATGAGGTTCCATTACAATTTAGATAATACCGGCACAAAAAAAAAACAAAACGATGGCATACTTTCCAGCAATGAAGACGATATTTTTCTATTCCTTTGTATTTATTACCGGTACAGTTATGAAATATGATACAATGTATCCGGTACAATTCACTAAAACGATGAACAGTAGACAATAGACAAGTTCCGGGGAATTACAGTCTCTTCAACGAAACTTTGAATTTATCTTGGACAAAAAAAACACCACGAAAATTCAACTGTGTAATAAAATTTTATTATTGTAAATAGCACATGTATTGCTTTCGTGTAGCAATAATCTGATAATTTCCACAATACATACAGACAATCTGATAGATTAACAAAGAAGTTTACTTTGTAGGCAAACTTTCTTTTAAATTAGCTTCATTTAATTATTGTACCGCAATTACTGGAAATGTACATAGATTTAGTTCAATTTTATCACCAGGATGTAATAATTTTCCGTCCACAATGATATATTTTTACCATTTCCTCTTTTCCTATATAGGATAAAACCTTTTAGATTTATTTGTAAAAAAATTAGTGTTGAATGTAAAACAAAATGCAAACCGAATTTTTTGCATGTCTGCAAAGTTTTACATATTTCAACATGCAATCAAGATTTGATTTGATTCTTTAACCTTATTAAAAATATACCCTAAAATCCTATAAATTATCCTAGTTTACGGTATTAATAGATTTTATCATTTAATAATAATTAAAACATTTGCATAGTTTATTGTAAAATACATCAATCAAGAAACTAAAAAATGAAAAAAATAAGAAATATTCCTATGTAGAAAATGTCAGATGAACGTGCCTCTCTAATGTCGAGGCTAGAATTTGTTCTCACTTTTCTCCAGTTCGACGTGACTACTATGAAGGGGTGAAAATTGAAGTAACATCACGTCTAGAGGTCGTACAATTCTGACCTTATGAGTTTAAATTAAAAATAACAACAAGAAAATTGTGTCAATAACGAATCATTAAATTTAAAACGAAATTGAAAACTCTACAACAATTACCGATTGTCAGTCAATATTGCCGCAACAGATACAAAATATATAAAATAGGAAAAAGAAGAATGAAACGAACATAACTATATATACACGTCCTATCTAATTTAAAACAAACCTGATACAATCCTATAGAATTTCTCCGACAAGATGAACAACATAATTTGATTCAAACCGCATTTCCTCTGATGCTTCTACTGGAATACCTAACCAAAAGCGTTGGTGTAAATCCAACTTTAATTCGAATTGGAAGCTTTAGAACTTGGTCCTATTTATATGAGATGATACAGATATAGTATGGATATCTATATATACATACATATCAAGCCATATAACAAAATAGATACATATACGTGTGCGAAAATAGAAAAATTGAATGATATGGACTTTACCGAAATTCAATCAAGAAATTTCCTACAATACGTAGAAACGTGACTGGGAAAGAATGAGTTCTATTTCTATTTTTCCCATATATATGTGTGCGTGTGTGTGTGTTAAAAGTTCAACCAAGCGGATGTTGACAGTTGGTTAAGCGTCCGAACTTACCTGCAATAACAGAAGAAAAAATACAATCAGTAATGGCAAAGACAATTTTTCCGGTTTATTTGTTTTTTCTCCCCCGTTTTTTTCCAAATTTATGTATGTATGTACAGAATCCACTTCAAGATCTCGTCCATACTGAACGTAGGTAATTCAAGATAACAACAAACACTTGACTTTCAATTATCTAAAGTCCGTTTTACCAGTGTTCCTATGTTTAGAAAATATTCAAATAACTTGGTATATTGACTTAAATTGTATGAAATACAAGTTTTGGAGGGCTCTTAATTTTAAAGTATAATTCATAAGGCTTAAAAGTTAATTATTTTGACGAGTAATTCTCGAAATGTATGTAATTGCGTTGAGAATTTCTTGTATAATTTAATTTTTTTAATAATATGGATAATAGAGGCCACATTCTATACATTGCCCCAAAATCAATACCAGACTCATTAGATAGGAAGGTGACTACAACATTTCATACATCCTAGACGTGACAGCAATGAATTCCGGGTATGACAAGATGTGCATACCTTTCACCAGTCAATTATCAAACAATGAAACAATGAAATTGCACACAACTGATACGTAATTAATTGTAAGAGTAGAAATTGAATTATAAACTTTCGAAATTGTAGTTTTTAATTTCAACCACCATCGTTGTTATAAATTAGTAGGATGCTCTGACCAACTAGAATGCCACCTGGCAGTAGTACTGCCATCTCCCTTTTGTGCCCTGTGAAGCGCTAATATCCGAGTTTAATGTCGGGATGTAGACCGGCAGCCTCATCACCATAACATTCTCATTATTCTTGGAAGCCGCCACCGGATGAGCTTTGAAATCTACTCTCCTCTATTCAAGTATATTTGTCTAAAATGTCTGTATATCTCGGTTCCAGTATAAGGGTGAATTACTTGTATTACAAAGATCATAAATACTGTCTGATATAACTTTATAATATCGTTTAGTATAGGATAGAGGACAAGTAGAAACGTTAAACTGGCATAAAACTGATATGAACATTTGGCAACACTACAACTACTATCACTACTTCTATATAGTTTTGAATTCTCATTCCATTTTAGAAATAATTAGATGGTAGTTGACCGCAAAAGATAGTCCTCTCTACTTCAAATTCCCACTACCAGTTATCATTTTGAATCTAAATTTATATTATGAAGAAATTCCAACCCAACATGGCCTCTAGATAAAATTTAATATATGGTATAACATACGGGATGCGTCAACGGCAGATAAATTTAATTTCAAGGGAGAAAACATGACCCTAAATGCGCCACCGTTTGGGTCCTTTGACGACGACAACAAACCATCACAGATATCATGTACCTAGAAAAGGGCGAGCCAAATTTAAGTTTTTCAACCAAACATAACGTTATATTTTTGCAAATAACAAGAACCTAAAACAAGCCATTTTAACATTTATTTGTTTTACTGTGAGGTTATAAAAAGGAACCAACATTATATTTGACACAACATAAACCATAATTCTCCTATAAAAAAGGATCAGCAGAAAAAACATCTTTTATTATAAAACGAATAACTTTGACAATAAAGCGAGTATCAATAAATAATCGGAAATTGGGTAAGCAAAGACAAGTTGTCTCGATTTCTTAAGAAATCAAACAGATACTCCCAAGAGTCAGTCTATCGATACTTGCACATATGTTAACACATCGACTCATTTCTTGTATAGTGTAGCATTATTGTGAGCTACAAATTCAACTTATTACATATAGTGGATTTTTTTTGTTTATCACCCAATAAAAGCAGAAAAAGAAAACAAACTTTTATATCACATTAATCCTAAAGTCGAGATTATCGAAAGATATTTTTATAAACTGTGAATATTTCAAAAACTACGCATCTGAGCTACGTTTTTATTGATATTGTACGCGTATAAAAAATTATTTGTTTTCTTCATCCTTCCATTCTATTCTACGAATTTTTGTTTACCTAAGCAAGTTGACGAGAGTTTGGAGAGTTTTCTATAATATCCACGAAATCCCTAAAGAAACTACAAAAGCGAACTATACTGTTTGGCGTAAAGTAGGTCTTGACAAATAATTCTTTAGGTCCAAGGATTTTTACAAATCGATTTCGTATACCCTAAACTACGGTTATTTCGTCAGTACAAAATAATTGATAATTTGAATAACTAAATATTCATTTTAGATTCGATCCTAGATAACTACAATAGTTTTTTTTTAACTCTATAAAAACTTATATTTGAATTGTGCAGAACAATAATTGGGCTAGAAATATGTAATTATGTCGATGTTAATGCGATTTTCCGTCACCCCAATGAATTGTTGACAAGTTCTTTTACATAATTCACCAATTTATCATTGTAGCAATTTCGACTTCATTGCTATTCTAATAGATATTAAAATTAGTTTCACTAAACAATTATTCATATAAATAGAACGATTGCTTGAATTTTAACAAAATAATAAAGATTTAACGACAGCTTTATGAATAAAAAATAGTTTGTGTGATAAGAACTAGATGCAGGGGTAGAGGGAGCCAACATAACATTTGAACTACACTTCCTGCATACATCAATCACCTAACATTTACTAGAAAGCAGGTTGAGATTAGCTTCTTCAACAAAACTGAACAGGAGGCGAATACAACTCTAGGGTTGTAGCCAAAATGATGCTGACGCAATAGAGGGATGTCCCATATTCGATATTATTCAAAGTGCTATTTTGACAGACATGCAATACATCACTGAAGCATATCTGGTTGGTAATAGTGCATGTAACTCTGTTATCATATATGTGTCCAATATTATTATCATAACAAATTTAAATAACTCTATTAGTAAAATTGTAAATGAGATTAACATGGATTTTACATGCACAAATGAACAGTAATGACTGCATATTAGTGAATTGTGTCAAAAACATTTGAAAATTGCCACCTTGTTGCATTTCTTGTATCTAACAGGAAGAATTATGTTTCTATTACAATTTGGCAAACTTACAAAAGTGTCACAATGTCCAAAATCCCACACAGATCCATTTACAAGTGTTGTTATTTGTTCTTTACAATATTAATGAATAAATGGGATTCGTGTAATGGAACAAAATCCATATCGTTAAATAATGTGGATGATTTGTTTCTATTATTATCAAGGCATTTCTAACAGATTCTCTAATTAATCGAACATTTGATTTTAATTATTGAGAAGAAGAAACAAAATTCAAAACGACACTATTGAAACATCAAATATAGTTTGATAATTCTCGTCAAAGCAAAAAAGAGAAAAAATACGCCTCTTCGGCAATTTTCTATGGTCGCATTAATGTTCTGGCTTGTAAAACTGCGATTTGGCTTAGTATCCAACGACCAATCCCTTTTCACATTGGCAAACATTCTCATTTATGGACGGCAGTATCTTTATTGTTTACCTCATCGTAAACCTAAACATCGTTTAATTTTTCCATGTGTATAAATGAGGAAATGTTCAACCAACAGTAGAGAATTATGTTTAAGGGTGCGTTGTTTTTTTTTTCGGTCTAGTTTTTTCTCTTCCAATACGAAACGTCTAAACAACAAACACATTTGAAACGGGGCTGAATTTTGCATTTAGATAGAAGATTAGTGAAGGGATCCGTCAGACTATGTGGTGACAGTATTGTATAATTCATTATTTTCCCTTTTCTTCAAAACATGTCAGCGTCTCATCGTATACATTGAGAATACACGAAATAAAATTATGGTACAATTCAAATTCTCGATTCAATTCACACATTTGTTTAACTATATAGTTAAGTAAGAGATCTTTCAATTGTATCCAAAATATGGTTTGATTGAAATCAAATAGCGGATGAAAAATTTGAATTCCAGTCAAGTTTGCAATGAAATTCAGCTTAGAATATATATGAATTGAAAAATAAATCGCTATCTAGTTGATAAGTTTATTGCGATGAAAAATTGTAAACTGTAGTTTTCAATTTTACGATTACCTGCATCTGATGCAATAATCTTTAAATATCGATTGTATATTCTTCATTACAATTACTTGAGTTTGAATTTCGATTAGTTCCACCAGATGGCAAAATGAATTAGTTTCTTAATATAATTTTCTACGTCTATACGACGATGATTCTTGCATACAAAAGAATTCCTTTACGCTACAGTAGTAAGAAGCCTCCATCAAGAGATCCCGACATATTAAATTAAGTAATACATCTTGTCGGCTATACAAAGTTTTTGAAATAAAAAATAATAAAACGACTAGGAAAAAGAGGATAACGAAAAACAAGATCTAACGTCGGTTGCATATTAATCGAATTGAATTTCAGAAAGTAATTCAACCGAGAATATCTATCCAGAAGATGGGCAAAAGCAATAGTTGGAGTGATGTGCCACAGCAATAAGGAATATTAGACTGCCGTCACCAAATTAATGATTTCTGTCTTGTCGACCATTCAAGACAGCTTCCACTAATTTCCTCATCTTCTCTTTTTCACAGTCTATCTCTGTCTGTATTTCGACCTCTATACACACCACCACCACGTCTCTTTACTCCACCTCTAAGAAAGCAATCTTGGCCTGCTTTTCCAGTTGTCGTCATCTCTGTATAGTTCCCATCAGTGGCTGCCTCCGATGAGCAATTATGTTTTCCTGACAGCTTTTAATTTCGTGCCGCTTCTTCTTCTTCTTCTTCATCTTCTACGCCGTCATCTTTGTAATCGTTTACAATACAACAACTTCTCTTTAGATTCTCACCAAATAAATAATTGATGGGATCCTTGGTCGCATTTGCAGTTACGTTAATACAAAATTTAATTTAAACAATTTTCTCGGCGGGCGTACATAAACTAGAAAATAAACAATAGTGGCTAACTCTCGCTTAAATTACAACCAAATTGTCTTCTCTATGTACAAATATTCAAATGCACGGATGAGTATAGTCGAAATTCTCGCCCTCATTATAAATAAAAAAAGGCAATATTCCTGTTATGATAAATGATGGTTAGTCAAATAGAAATTTTAGGCTTTATATCTTGGCATTTATTTCAAGTTTGTACAATATTAGATAGCAATATCTTTTGTACATTTCTTCAATTTGTTAGAATTATGTTAAACTGAGCAGATGTCACTGAACATGAAGTAATTTTTATTCATGGAATTCAGAACAAATGTCTTTGATTTAATGTTAGTTCTCCGACTATACCAGTTCTGATTGATGTTTCTGTTCCGTCGTTTCTCAGTATTATTATTATTATCATCATCCCTTCTACTATAGTTGAATGTATAAATTGCAACAATTTGAGTAAATATTTCCGTTCTATATTTGTACACACATGTGTTTCTATGGTTTTAATAGTATTGATCACTCTTAAATTTAAACTAGAAATACAAATACCACTGGAGGTAGAACAGTAACGGCATTCTTCTTGAGATGATTTCTTATTTATGAAAATGTGGAATTTAATGAATTTTGAGAGTAGTATAACCACCCGTATATATGATCGTTGTCAGTCCATCTATTAAAATTTTTATCTAGGTCTTCACAGTACTGTTTAGCAATATTCTCTTAGAAACTGTCTGACATATAAAGTAGACGTTACATATTATGTCACGACAAAATTCATGAGTCCTACGTGTGAATGTCAAAGGATTTTTAACTTGTACAGTTCTGTGTTGAATTTTTTGAATTTTAAAAGCAACTGAGAGAAATAAACAGTAACAGAATGAGTAATTTCACACACGAGTTCAATATATACATAGAGGACTATAACCACTTCATTCGACATGACCATTTCAAATTGAAACAGTCAAATTGGATTTGATCTTGTATTGGGAGCCAAAATCCAGTTTTAGAATAGCATAAATCCTAAAACGTATAATTCAAGTCGCTGGGTTCCTTCCAACACTCAAAAGAACTTGATAAGGATTTAGAAGCATCAATGTGGCTTACAGAATAAGATAAAACTTAAACTAATGCTGCTTTATAAAGTACTTCAACTATCAGAAATAATTGCTAGAATATCTCTATTAAAACAATCAAATAAGTAGTTGTTACAATAAATACTAATCTCCTGTTTCAATTCAGTTTTGTGCTCCATATTCGGGTTATAATTGTAAGAGAATGCAAACAATAATGAAATAGAATGTGCTTTTCGGTTATAATCAGCATTCTGTTTGCGATGGACGCCTCTACAACGATAAAAAGACTGAAGTTAAAACCACAAAAGGGAAATAAATATGCATCAGCCTTTGGTTAGGTTTGCCAGTTTTAAAAATGGATTAGAAAGCGGGCCATTGTAAAACCATAGTTGTAATTCGGGGGACGTGACTGCAAGAGATCCAAAAAAAAACACACACACACAAAAAAATAACAAGCGCATATAATTCTTACATGCGAGCTGAACAAAAAAAAACACACAAACCAAAAAGGGAAAAAGGATAACTAAAAGGATTACACGATTAACGGATACATGTGTACTCTTTATTTCCACTTCTCTCGTCCGCCAACAATTTGGAAAATTTAAGACCATCGTGTAATTAAAATGTAACAAAAATTTATTTGTTGCTTGTTTTAACAAGAAATAAAAACCACACCGGAAAAGTTTGATAAGAGATTTTTTGTAAAAAGCCATTGGGGAGTTGTTGAATGGAATAATTGCTAGTTTGACATTAAATATGATGATAATGCCAATTGTTTCATATCATTTATTTCGATGATCTATGCAAATGTCGAAAGAAAAGAAAAATTACTCTCTTGTTTTGTTCCGAGGATGGAACGGAAAAGCGAATTATATTAAATAGTATTGTGTCTGTGTGTGCAATATATGCACGTATAAATCTATGTGTGAAAGTAAGCTTTTATTGATTTATTAGAAAAGCCGAACCATTAAACTTTATTGAAACGAAAGAAAAATGGGGTACTTTTGCAATTGATAATAAATCACTTTGAGTTTTTAAAACTGCGAAAATTATCTGTTCGCACAAAGATTACATGGAATTCCTTTAAAGTGCGATTTCACCCAGCAATAATAATCCAACATTGGTATTATCGCGTTTCCAAGCCAAAGCTATGAAACTAAAATAATATTTGTTTTAAGTATTTCAGGCTATTTTCAAATGTTTCGATTGTGAAACACGAAATCGCTATTCCATGTAATAATCCATAAAAATCCTCTTTTCGATTCTACTTACGTTAGTTTTTGTTCTCCGTTTCTTTTTTTTGTCTCTCTTATTCCTTTGAATTGTCTTTCAATCAATCCTATCAATCAGTCATGACTTTGAAATCGAATATATCGAATTTATTTCTGGAGTCTGCTCAAAAGAATCCGTTCGAATTCGAGGAAAATACATACAGTATTTCTTTGTTAACTTTTCAATCTATTTTTAGTCAACTCTGTAAATGTTTATAAAAGTGTTACGTTCCCTTATAACGTCCCTCCAATTTTACTGGTGTGAAATGAGAACTTTATGAGTCGTTCGAAAATTTGGCACTAAATAATGTTGTTTGCAAGCATTATATTATTTCGATATAGATTTCAATTTGGTGAGAAACATATAAACCAATAATAATTGAATCTATTTATTTCTAGATTCAAAAATACACGTCATATAAGTATACGACTAACAAAAATTATTATGCAACATCCAACATCTGGATAATGTTATAATAACATTCGAATAACTAAAATTAGTCCGATACTGTAAATCAATCGTCATAAGAATTTTAAGGGTCTCCTCGACCCTTCACACATATCTTGTGTACATTGTTGTTTTAAAAAGGCAATATACATGCTGTAAATTTACATAATTTAAAATACAAGCTCAGATAGTCGAGTTTTTATTTTCTAACCGATAATATCGTTCTGGAATCTAATTTATTTGCTAACAATTCGCTTGAAACTCCACACAAACCGTGTAAGACAATCTTGTATTTTACGAAAATCACGTCAGGATATGGGGCCGGCCTTGTTTCTATTCTAGATAGTAACGATTTCTTCTTTATATTAAAACTGCAACGATTTTCTTTATTTTTATTTCATGAAAAGATACGTAAATCTAGAAGGTCGTCAGTTGTATTTGCATGTTATTCAAAATAGTTTACTGATAGAGCACATCAATAGTTGAATTGGTAAACTACATGAATGCAAGGGATAAGTGCCCTTCTGTCGTAAAAATATCCGGTCAAATAAATTGGTTAAAAGCATTCTTTCGCTTATGGTAATTTGCTATCGTCTAGTGGATGATTATGATCTAGGGGTAGTCATGTAGTGTAAATCGTGCCGACGGCACCGCGCCTCATAAATCTCCATATGGTTGTTGATATTCTAGAATCTAGAGTATAAAACTCAAATCCGCCGATACTAGAAGCAGCGAGAGATACACACAAAAAAAAAGAAACAGAGCAAAAAAGAGAACTGTGCGTAATTTAGAGGGCAAAAGGTCAATAGTTCGCTTTGAAAGACATTGAAAATGACAGAAATGAAAAGTTTTCGGTTCTCTAACGAATTTGATCGAATCATCTGCTTAAAGAGACTTGAAATTTTTGTTCCAAAGTTGAAATGAAAATATTTCTTCCTGTAAATTGCCATAAATTTTTATAAAATATAGAATTTTTCCATTGCAGCCGTATAAATTAAACAATAAACATGTGTAAAATTTGCTCTCTAGTATCTATTTTTGCAATTTCTGGGAAGACCAATGATCTATGTGAAAAATTATAACATTGACCACATACATCAGTTTATTTATTATTCTAAAAATTGCAAACTATCCCAATAAATATATAAAATCCAGGTTATATTTATTGATCTAAGATTGTTGGGAATTTATGAAAATTTAAAGATGAAAGTTACCAGGCTCGGAAAAATCGTTGCAACTACTAAACTTGACCAATCCCTTTTCAAACTTGGATGTTAGCCTTAGTTTTATTTCAGTCACCTAGAAACACACCTTCGACAGTCGGCAGATTTACGTCTACTGATGTTTTTAGTTCTTTTATGTCGGTTTTAACACAAAAATGTTTTTCAAACAAACAACGAATTGTAGCCGATACTTTTGTCTGGTTATACTAACAATACTCACATATAGCTTTCTATTTTCGAATTATTAGTACGAGTTTCATTTGAAATAGAGAATATGTAAACAGGTAACGATCACAAGTGTAGTTTTATTGAATCATGGTTGACGAAAATTACCATTTTGTTATAAAATTTTCAGTGTGTATAAAAATTTTATTACAAACTCGTCAACTTTTCCAGATAGGATGAAAATGGAATTTTTTCTATAGAACAACCGCAAAATGAAGCTCGTAATTCGATTTGCTTATGTTGCAACATTGATCAAACGAATAAAACGATTTACTTTCGACAATCTACAATTATTTCATCAATCAGCAGGGTATTTAACTCTATTTTCAAACTAGAAAGTAGATTAAAATTGAATATTAGAGAATAGAATAAATGTGCATTTTAGGGACGCATTGAGATTGATTTATTTGTTTATTTATTCAAATATAAGATAAATATTTTGAAAATAAGAGGACACGTTTTTGTTTTCCATCAAAATCTAACTAGAGCTGAGAATACGAAAGAAATGACAACGAGAAAGCTTTAAAAGAATAAATGGGACAATTTCAATTTGGTAGATTCCTTATTTTAAACTCATAACATTAAGCAAAGTACTGAAGCCATTAGACAACTCTTAAGGGAGCAGTTTACGCTTGAGACAACCGACAGGAAAGTTTGTTTGACGAATATAATAATAATTTCCATCAATTATACGAATCGTTCTAAAGACTATTATGTAAATTTATCACAAAAATATCATAAAACAAATAAATTTATTCTATTCACTAAAGAAAATCCAATTCTATTCAAAGTTGTTGTTTTCAGTAATCATTGAAACAAAGTTACATAAACTTCCATACTCGTTCTTACAGTTCCATATTAACTAATGGACGAATGTCTTAGTTGAAACTTACCCAAAACTGTCTAAGAAGTTAACATTTCACTTTATACTTGAAATTGAAAAGTTTGACTATGAAACTTGCAACAGTTATTGTTGTTCGTTTCTAGTTCTAAAATAGAACTCGTTTCTCTAAATGCACACACATACGACTAGACTAGAGCGATCGTTTAAAGACTTTTGATTAAATTCTCTACCATATTAAGGAGTGTCGCTCAAAACCATGACAATGAATGAAAGGAATAATGGAAAAAGTCTTCATGGGGCGCAAGACAACAACAACGAGAAAAAAACAAGCATAAAAAGCTCTCGTCTTGAATTCACTCTTTTAAAACTATTAAATTCAATGTTGGAATCATCGGAATAGGACTGAAACCGCAATTCTTTCTCCTCTCGTAGCATTAGTTTTATTTATGATCAAATGAAAGTTATTGCCTGTCGAAAATAACTTTTGAACATTCGGTATAGTCGCGAGGTTTATATTATTATTGTATAGATGTGTGTTGTGTGCACACCACAGTCTTGTCTATTTGCTTTACTTTTCTATCGGAATAAATTCAGATAATATTGTACTTGTATTATTATGATAACGGAACAGATGGCCATTATTGCTCTGTTTAGATGAGGTATGAGTTGGCCAGTCTACAGCGAAATCTTGAAGAACGTCTTATTTTTAAAAAAAGGTTTTTCAAGAGCCAAAGCTTGTAGTTGAAATTTGCTGTTAAATTTAACTGATGATTATATTGTAGATGTTGGTGGAAAGTAAATTATTGACAGATTAAAACTATGAAAAATTATGTAAACATATTTCTAAAAATACAATCCAACTGATAGTTTTCGTTAGAAACTTAACCCTATGTTGATAGAGTAGTTTGTTTAACAATTCCAACAATTTTAGAATCGACACGTGTATCAAAAATTACAATTCGATTCTAGACAAAACTAATCAATCTAAATATTGACTATAGCAAATTACGTTCAATAATGTTTTCTCAACGTTCATGTAACCATTAAACGAATTAATTATTAAAATATAATTAATGATAACTTTTCGAAAATTTAACCAAAACATTTATTGACAATATTGTTCCAAATATGATTAATCACCTATATTGTCTGTAGTTAAAAGCAGCAATCTAACAAAAATCTATAGATCGTATCACCAACAATAAGACGATCAAATTGAATTTGTGATTTAAAAATTTCAAATCTTCAATATGTTTGTCTCGATAACTTTTTCAACGCAAATAACATCGACTATAGCAGGTATGTGGAGATACATTTCAAATGTTATTTGAAGTCTGGCAGATAGGTGTGTGAATCGAAATGTGTATGTGATATTGGCAATTTGTAATTTTGCCATCGGACAATACGAGAAAAAATCCATCATAGAATCAGTGAACGAATTTAGAACCATATTGCAATTGATGATGGTATTGGATTTTCCGCTTTACTATTGTTTAATTATTGTTATTTTTTTAGGAAATTAAACGGGAAAAATTGTAATAAATTGTGGGTGTATAGTTGAAGGTTTGCGTTTAATTATACGAATTTCTATTGTTACTGTAAACAAGATATATAATGACACTAACAAAATTGATGAACATCACAAAAACCACAAACTAACGAAACAATGCAAAAGCTCCGACAAAGTTGACACACGTTATTACTGTATACAGTAATTTCGAATAATTATCAGAGCAGTAAATTACATTATTACTAACCAGACTGGTGTCATAGTAAGCCAAAAGTTCAGGAAAAACAAACATATCGTAATCCATATTGGACAGGCTATAATTCCCTAATTCTTCCTTTTGGTTTTTGTTCCTTTTCCTAATTATTTCGTCTGCTTTATTTTTCCAAACAACAACCACTAAAACACCACTAACCACTAATACATATACACATTACTATATAGATACACAAGCCAAAAATGTGAGGAAAGAGAAATACTTCGGAAAAACTGTTACACACACACACACAAACATATAAAACGGAATAAAATGAATTTAACACCGGAAAAGAATGACTTCCTCAAACGGCTACCAGGAACACACACACATGAACTAATGTCGGTTTAGGTTTTTTAGTTTAAAAATGGACATGTTTGTTTATATTACTGAGACTAAAGTAAAGCATAACTCGACTTCATGCCATGCCGCGATTTTCATGTGCGCACGATCTGAAATATATGGATGTATGTATATATACAAGAGTAGTGTAGCTGAAAAGATTTGGCTAGCTTACAGTAAAATGTCCCAACAATTACGTTGAATATTTATGTAGTGATGTGGCCACAATAGAATTATAATACGTTATCTAGAATAGCTTTTTTTTGTTTTTTGTTTCTACAACACTAGATTGTGGAAAATTTAATTAGGATTTTCATGAATTTTATTTAAAATAAAAATAGATTAAATTGAAATTTCGCTATATGGTGGCGTACTGTAGTAATTCCCCAATAAATGTTCAATTTCGATAAATACCAATCTACTGTAGTAGTAGCTATTTTCAGTCCAGTCGATGTTTTATTATACGAACGCTGACACATATAGACATGTTCGCTAGATGGGGGAAAAAATACCAATAATAATCATAATAATAATAATAATTTAGGACAGCATCTGGTAGCGATTCCTCACTTCCTTTAGAAACTATTCTTCAACTTTTCCATCAATTTTGATCAGAAATACAGCAAAATTTGGCAAATTTTACAAATAATTACATTACAAATTGGTGTAGACCAAAACAGATGTCTGACAAATTTATAACAATTTCTCATAAAAGCTTTTAATTAGAGAATGTTGGATAATTTATAATAGCCTCTAGTGTATTCCTCTTGAAAATTGAGTTCTAATACGTTTCTGGAAAGTTTTCAGGAAAGCAAAAAAGAAACAACTAGATTTATGTTATTTTCTATGTAATAAAAGTAACAAAAACTAACATATGCCTGAAGCAAAGTATGTAATAAAGAAACGGTAGTTTTTAAGGTAGTAGTGTATGTTCAGTTTTCCCTATACGTATATCTTTACTGTAAACTCATATGTTATAAAAGGGTAAACCGATAAAAACATTTAGAATGACTATAGCAGAAAAAAGGAAGAGGTGATACGTAACGCTAGAATGTTGATTGTATAGGTAAACTGGAGGAGATGGTGGAAAAACACATATATAGAGTAGAGTGAGAATAAAACTTACCCCTGGCAGCGTGTGTTTCTCATGCAGAGCGTTCTGGGCGTTGAGGGCACTCTCCGGGTTGAAGTACGTTAGGAATGCACAACCTGAAATCACAACAGTCCCTCTCATACACGTGCTCGCTAATATACGTATTTATACAACTATGCTTAGAATTCCAAAGTTGTTTTTTATGTGTATGTATATGTGTGTGTGAGTTTGTAAATTAATTTAAACGTTGACGATGAAATAATTTCGCTTAATTGTTAGGCAGGGTGGGTACTCATTTCTCTTTTTAAATTAGTACATTTTTTACTTAAAAAAAGTCTACATACATGGTTGATTTTTATCAAATCACAAAACAATTCTTAATAATACTGGGGCGCTTTACAAATTACCGAAACACACGCAATTCCATCTTTTTTATTTTTTTGAATTAGCAAATTCAAATCTGTTAATTAAGTGTCAAAGTTTTTATTATGAAAAGCCTATAAGCCCATTGGCAGTATTACTGGAATCTGGAATAGGTGGTAGTAGCGGAAAATCAATACATAATCTTTACTTATTATGTAAATTATAAAGCAGCTGCTGTAACAATTACATAAGATTACATTTCCGCAAAAATCTCATTTAAAATTCCCATTTTCTTCAATTGCTATTTGGAAAAGTGTATAAATGTTTCTATATTTCGAAACTAAAATCACAATCATCATCATCATCATCATCATCGGTTTTTATAGTTCCAATTCTTAACTGTGGAAAAATCTACAATTAAAATCACCCCATATTTCGACGAACATTTAATAAATGGGGGAAATTGAAAAATTCTATATTTACTGTTATGACGCCATTTGATTAAAACTGCATTTATACCTGTGCATATATTGAGATGCAAATTTGCCGCAAGAAAAACTTCAGGTTATCACTTATCACAGAACAATAAGTACGGCACCTCTAAATGTTTAATAAATGAATGTTATGAATAACGCGCACTCATTCTCTATTATGGTAAAATTGTATTTTATAAATGGTTAAAAATAACAAAAATCATAGAACTAAAAACGTTAATTAACATCATGGGATTGTTTTTTTTTTTTTTAATATAACATGCATAAGCGCAAAATATATCCAAATAAGGAACAATAGTACAAATTGATTTTCCGGACATAAATAATTGTAACAAATAAATTATTTTTCTCTATTATTCATTAAAATATATTTAAATATTAAATTCTAATTATTTTTTTTTAATAAAATTGGAAGAGGTGTTCTTCAGAAAACTTAACCATACAATATATGAGATAATAGAGCGCATGCTCAAAATCAATTAAAAGGGCTATCAACTATATAAGGAAACAAAAACAATATAACTAGAAGGTATTCATACAAATTAACTGCGTTAACAAATCTAGCATAAGGGATTACAATTAATCGCCAAATCAAGATCAAAAATAAAAAATATATAAAACACAGTGAAATAACGACGAAGATAAACATCTTCTTTTAAGTAATTCTAATTCACGTGGAACAGGATCCTTTAATTTAGCGTTGTAACACCACTACTAATACCATCCCTTAGGTGTAAACGAGATAGCAACACTGCTCCTTCTCTTTTACTGGTAGTACCGTGCAAGATAGGTGGCCGTATCATCGGCAAACGAAGACACTACCCCCACCTAAGTACCAGTACTAGATTGTTAAGTCGACTAAGTCGCAGTACTATCTTCAATGCCCTTAGTATAAATACCACACCGTTTTCGACCGAAACCAAGTCGAGATGATCTCTTCCTACACTAGGGCTCCCTGAGTGGAGCGTCTGTGCTCCTCGTCTCTGGCTTAACTCCTTAACTCTATTTTTTTCGCTCAAACGAGACTATAGTGTAAAATGGTCTTGAAAGTGTAAACAAATAGTCAGGTGCTATACAACAATTAAGTAAAATCTATTAATTAACAAACGGGAACTTAAAGTAATTATTATCTAAAGGACGCTCAACCCTCAAACCATCCATAGTATGTGTGTTGGAATTATAATGTTTTTCAATGTACTTAGGCTTTCTGAACTGTTTTGCCCAGTTTTTTAGATGATATCTCACTGGACAGTGTCCATTTAAGAGCCCCGTTATCAGTCTTGGTTCGTTCCTACCCAGCTAGCAGAATGACGTCCCTTGTGTCTTTGCACGTCATTTTGACGTAAAATTTGTTGACAATCATCACCATTTCATCACTCGTCGCTTTTCGATCAATAAGTAACGTGAATAAAACGTCAGGGTTTTCACCTATTTACGACGTCTCAATTTTCACGTGAAAATGACGTTAATTTGGAACGAAAATTGATCGTCTGACAATGAGTTTAGCTATTTTGTAAAACAAATAAACGAAAAAACGATACGCCAAATAAACGCGCAAACAATACAATAACCTACAAAACAGTAAAATAGGCCCTTAATTATTGTATATATGTATGGTTTGGACAAATTAGTGGGTGATAGAATATAATAATTTTTACCATAAAAATGATAAAATCAACTAGCTGCATCTGATTTTCAATTTTGTTTGGCTCTGGGTAAATATTAAATTGTATTTTTTATGCAAATATTATGTTAAATCAAATTCATGTATAACTTCTTATAACTTGTCATTTTACTCCAAAAATTATTCTATTATCCTAAATTGTAACATCAACCCTCATATAACCTAATATATCAGAGAGAGATAGCAACACCGCTCCTTCTCTCACACCGGTACTACCGTACAAGGTAGAATGGTCGCATCACCTATTAGCCAAGACGCACCCCACCACTACAAGTACTACTCATAATAGAATAGGTGGTATAAGGGACTACAAGTCACGCCGCCCTTAGTCACCCTTAGTACCAGCCCTACAGAATAGATTTTATGACGTCGATTGGCTGTGACTTATTATCGTCAATATTACGGCATTATCACGTCACTTTTTTGGTGAATCGACCTAACCAATGACTAAAAAATCACGTCAAAAAGACGTGATTCTGCTAGCTGGGTAGGGCTTCCTGAGTGGAGCGTCTGTGCTCCTCGTCTCTGGCTTAACTCCTTAGCTCTATTTTTTTCGCTCATACGAGACTATAGTGTAAAATGATCTTGCAAGTGTAAACAAATAGTCAGGTGCTATACAACAATTAAGTAAAATCTATTAATTAACAAACGGGAACTTAAAGTAATTATTATCTAAATAATGCTCAACCCTCAAACCAACCATAGTATGTGTGTTGGAATTATAATGTTTTTCGATGTATTTAGGCTTTCTGAACTGTCTTGCCCAGTTTTTTGGATGATATCTCACTGGACAGTGTCCATTTAAGAGCCCCGTAATCAGTCTTGGTTCGTTCCTACTTAGTTCGAGAGGTTTTTTTTGGCATTCTTAGGCAAATAGTCAAACTTTGCTGTCTGTCGCATTCCATACAAAATGGGCCGGACCTATGAGTGGAGCCATAGCACCTGATCTTCCAAGGTCGTTGGCTATTTCGTTTCCAACAAATCGCTGATGCCCTAGCACCCAAGCCAGGATTCGGATGAGTTTAGAAATAAACATATTAACAAGTTCCTTTAGATAATTATTTCGACTCAATGTCAACCTCAATTTATTAAGGTTCTCTTTGTGGAATTTTTGATTACTTAATCCTAACGAACGTCTTAACAAATTTATTGATGACGTTGATTTTATGTGTATAGATGTGAATAAAATAGTAATTTGTAATCCTACCGGAACTTGGTAGTTTTTTATGGGAATTAGCAGTTATTTTATTTTGGTCTTTTATCACCATAAGATCTAAGAAAGGAATACTACTAACGATTATAAATTTCTTGAACCTTATCCTTAGGTAATATTAGTTATTTGACAAAACTAGACTGTCTGGAGTCCCCATACAGTACCGAAAATCCCTTATGTTAGATTTGTTAACGTACATAGTTGTTAACGCAGTTAATTTATATGAATCTCTTCTAGTTATATTGTTTTTGTTTCCTTGATAGCCCTTTTGATTGATTTTGTGCATGTGCTCTGTTAAATACTGTATGGTTAAGTTTTGTGAAAACTACTTGTTTATAAGAAAAATTTGAAATACATTAAAAAAAAAACAAATCAAATCTAATCAAAATCAAATTGTACTATTGTTTACTACACCTAACGCTTGATTAGCACAGTACTTAATTTACACGGTTTCGCTTTTACACGGTTTTAAAATAAAAACAATTTTTTTTTAAATACACATTGGTATTTCATAGAGGGACATAATGAATGGACGAAATAAATTTAGAAAATTTGGAGAAGCCTTTTCCTCTATTACTACTGCCCGAAAAATTAAACCCCCTAGCCGGGATTTGAACCTGAGGCTCTCAGTGTCTAGTCGAGCGTATTGAGCCACTACACTACCAATTGGGCTGTATTATAGAGGAGAAGAATTTTCCAAATTTTTAATATTTATTTCTTCTATCCCATTTTTTTTTTAATTTTAGTTCATTTGTATTATACCATTCATAAATTGAAAGAGTATAATATTGGTGAACGCACTCTTTTGGAAGTTCGATTAAAAGTTACTTAACGCAGCCTTTTCAAAAATGTCAATCCTAAACGACAATCATTTATTTTATACGGTTTCAATTTACACGATTTGCCCAGGAACGTATCTGCCGTGTATATCGAGGGATGGGTGTACATAAATATATTTTAGATATGATTTTAATTGTATTAATAACATCGTTGGTCTTATTTTTATGTTTTCCTTTTTGCCTGTTTATTTTGACTGATGAAATAACAACAATGTTACGTAACGTTGACTAAGCTATTCAAAAATTGAACAATTGATTTTTTAAAAAACAGTCCATACACCGTGACAAATTATTTAATTCAACTTTATGATGGATGAAAATATTAAAATTGTCAGAATGAAAATTTCGACTATACTTCACAATTATCTAGGCAACATGGAAAGAAGGGCAATGTGAATTATGATCAACATAAAAATAATACAAAAGATGGAATTTCTATGAAATTGTACTGGAAAAATTCACACACAAAGATGGAAATTTGTAATTTAAAATGGAGATGTGGAGACATGAAAACGAATAAAATGAATTTATATCATTCTGGAGGAGTTGTAATTATTTTATTAAAAAATATCGCTGACATTATTACAATAGAACGAAAGAAAATGGAATTTCTTATATGTAGGTGAAGACTAAGTTTTTGAACATAAATATGAATATAAGGCGTTATTATTATCCATACATATAATTATAAAAGAATATTTATAGAGTATTTACATGGAAAAAAAACTGGCATGCCACGTTTCTTCATACAATGCAAAGAATACGTAAAAGAAATGGTATGTTTCATTATATTATAATCTGAATATGGATTCAACACAATTGTAAACAATAATAATAGTGTATTAGGGCCACATTTACATTGTATATATTGATGTTTAGAACTCAAACATCCAATTAATCGTATTCGATTAAAGTGCTTACCGTTTCGAACCCTTCAATTATTACACAAAATAATCCATCGTCTACCATATCACTTTTATCGCCCGTAATTACCATTAGCTTCAACAATAAAATACTCTTATAAAAGCATTCCATTAGTAACTGCAAATTATTGATCAAAGTTTGAAACGACCGTATTAAAGGTATTCACTTTTCTAAAAGAGCCTTAAAAGCTTTCCCACTTTTTTTTCGTGTAAGAATAATAAGTGATCCTTTATTTACATTAAAAACAATCACAAAATTTTTGAATAGAGTTTTAAGGATCTATATCTAAATTTTAACAATAAGCTTATACAGCCAACTTATATAGTTGATAATGATATCCTTCCGGGGCCACCTCATCTTTCCATGTGAACTGATAATAGGTAACGATAAGCTTGTTTAGTCCCTTTGCTTTCGGCTACTAACACTACTACGAAGTATACAACTTTATCTGTTAATGTTGCATTAATGTGCTAATGCCCTCTATATTATACACCAATGGTAATTCCACTTTCGTCTTGAACTAGGTAGAGGAATAGAGATAGAGGTATTATAAGGAAGGGTGAATTGTAAATCGATTTTGAATGGCGCCGAAGATGACGGTCGTAGTTTGTGTGTAGGTGTACTTATAGGTAGACGCATATGTACACATATGTTCACACACAAACACAAAGTATATTTATAGAGGACTCTTGAACATCAATCTTCTAGTTATTGAGGTGGTATTTGTTATGGTCATTACTGGGAACAAACATGTAAAAGTAGACAATAATACGGTAGAAGGAAATTTTCCACTTACAATTTTTTGCTTCACTTACAGCAAATGGTGGTTAACTATTGAATAAAGTGTTTATATATAGATACAAAATATCGGTTGGAGTGTTCTTACACATAAAAGTAGGGAGTTTTTGAAATTTTTACAAAACTACTATTTTCTTTTATGTTAAATGCAGAAACAGAAAGCAAATTGGAAGATTGGCACTTGGTCTATTTTTAATGGTAATTGATGTAAAAATTTTATGAGATGGTCGACCGAAACTGATACAATGTTTGTTGATCACTAGCTCTTGGGCATCTGGTAAATAAAAATAAAATCCAATTAGAGATTTATAAATTTTCAAGTGCACACTAATTTATTTTCCAAACCCAACTTATTCCGTTATCTCAATTTTACTTAGGTACATATATCGCTTCCTTTACATACATCAATTTATAACAATCCTACAAGATCAATCTATCGGTACAGTGGAAACGCACAAAAAATACACTCATTCTGTATGCCAAAATGATTATTTGTGTCACCGTATGCAAATCAGTTTGTAGTACTTTGTATCAACGTAAGTATCAAAAAGTTGGAAGATTATTAATGAGTGAAAGACAATCGTATAAGATATGCAAAAAGTAGGTCTTTCAGCTATCCCTGTCGCAAATAGTAATAACTTACAAATATTTCATTCTTATAGTGCTCATCTAGCTGTACTGGCCACACACCATCAAATTTTGCCATATGCTTCTCTAGAGTAGTTAGTTTTTCTTTCCAAGTTGGTACCACTGACTATTATGCACGCTTCGTAATTCGTATATTATGAATCTTACGGACCAAGGAGTTTGCAATAATTTATACGTGAAAAATGGAATGAAGTACTATGGTGCAAATGTTGGACAGAGCTGTTAATAAGCATGTGTTATTGAAACTAAGGATTTATGAATAGTACTAATGGTTACAAGAAGAACGTTAAAGATAACAAGACAGAAAATGCAAAATAAAGGGAACTACTGAAGAGGTTAGTATTTCATCAAACAATTAGCAGCCAAATTGGTTCCAATGTTTCAACAACTGCTACCCCGAAGAAAACATTGCTGAAGAAATGTTATCCGAAGTCTTTGACAAAGTAACGAAATAAAGTCTCGTCCCTAGCTTCATGACGTGCCAAGACACCAAAAAGCATACCAGGTGCAATGCTGCCGTTTTAGAATATCAATTGGAAGTTTCAAGCCATTTGTTTGAAGCAATCCGAACACGATCCTGATTGTTGGCAAAGAATCTAACTTGACTTTTTTTGAAATCGTTGAAAGTGTAATAGAAAGGGCCTTCCACAAATGTTTAGAAGATTGAAAAGAACAGCGGCATAAGTGTATTATATCTGAAGGGAACTACTTTGAAGGATTGATAATTTGTTGTGGAGATTACTACAAAGTCAGTCTATAGGTGGAGTTGGCCACCTTCTTTAACCCTGTAGAGTTCTCGTTATTTTTTAATCTAACTTCATGTTACTATAAAATAAATAAAGATACCGACCTCCTTTATAAGCAAAAAATTGTATTTTCCAAAGCAAGCTAAATAAGTAACAAGAATTTCCATAAAATTCGACCTTTCTTCCGGAAACGCACAGTAACGAGCTTTACAGGTGTTGTTGACCGATTACGAGGACACACCTTATAATCGAATAAATTATGTTGATAATAAATTAGTGTTATCTCATTTTTAATAGTTTCCAACAACATAATTGTCATTGAAATTTTCAATTAACAGTTTTATAGGTAGCGTGTTAGAGTTTCATTTCTAGCAAACTTTAACATGTAAAGTTTACCTTTCTCGATGATGGTAACGATAATAATATTTTCCTCATGTAAAACAGTCATTCATATTATTGTCACTAAGCTATTTAAAATATTGAAAAATTATATCATATATATCGGAAACGTATTATAGAGTCAATAACAACCACACAGTATAATTTATATTTATAAGTCGACAATAAAGGAGTTTATACATTTGTTCTATTTATTTTTAAACCAAAAAAAAGCCCATTGATTTTTCCTACAGCACAACAATGTACATAGCTGAAATTTCCATTTAATTAAACATTCTTTAGTTGATTTTCAAAATGACAATAGGAGGAGGAGGACAAAAGACGTTCCAAAATTAACCGAAAAATCAAACCTCTAATAAATTTTAATTACATTCTATGATCTCTGCAACAAAAACAAATTAAAAAGAAAATAATGAATACAACGTGCACATTTTGCGTGGCTCTGGAAAGAGGAAAAAGTGCTGTTATAATGGAAATTATTTTATAGCTCGTTATTTACCTCTCAACACAACGTTCATATGTGATGTTACTGTTTATAATACATCTGTCATATTGTTAAATCTGTTTATATTTTACATTTACGTAACCCTGTTACGTATTTTTGTTTTGAAACGGTCTCTAAACATGAATTTAAACAGAAGCTTCATCATTTATCTCTACTTCTGATCATATAAACGGCAAAAAAAAATTATCTATCAAACGTTATACATTAATAACACAGTTTTTGATTGAAATTTGTGGTAGGAGACTGTAATTTTTCACTCAGATGTAAAAAAAAACAATGTATTTATCTTGTAGTTTGTTATTATAGCAATTCTTTTAGTTTACAAAATTTTGTAGAGTAGAATTATGTTTGAAATACACAGGCAGTCGACACGGTCAGAGTTCGGTTGAGGTGGTGGGGGTTCCATAATAGCACGTATATAGCGTATGAGTTGGTGAAGTGGGGACGGAGGCGCAGATTTCAACCGATGTAGTTCTTTCAGATTTCTATTCTAGCACAAAATTTGCAAACAGGAGGATTATGTTGTATGTATGCTGATACTCTCAAAATAGATGCTGAATTGAGGTTTGGAAAACATATAACGAAACGAAATTTTATCTAAAATCAATTGTGGCGAGAAGGCGAGAGATAGAGAGGGATGTTCATGGCAGTTAATAGCCAGGCCATGGAAACTACAAAAACTTTGTATATTCTCATCACTTATTCAATTTCAGTCCACATAGAAGGACTTAGATGATAAAAAGAACGAAATATTTCACGACGTGAAACTTTGATGAACTTTGATGATTTGAAATTTGAAAATGATTCTCATAGTAGTAATAGTGATAATGTCTAGAGACTGACAGAGAGCCTTGTATAATTATTTGTGGAATATTACTTGTGCGTCAAGTATGAGACACATACAAAAACCAACCTCTTATCACCCTACGTCTGTCATCATATCATTATTTGAAGATACTCTACATTAAACACGACAACTTAGCGTTTTTCATATCACATGAAAAGAGATGTTGACGCTATTACATAGATGAAATGATTGATCTTGTAACCCTTTAAAACATAAACCACATTTAAAAACCTTGAATCTGGTAAACTAATGAGAAAGTTAAAGTTGAGATTGCTGTTCAAGCGTACTTTTTTAATTATACTTTTCATTTAGTGTAATACCAACGAAATAGGACACTCTACACATACATACACCATCCGTGTACCATTTTTTTTTTGCTCTTTCTATCTCTTGATGATTATAGTTGGGGGTTAGGGGAGGATTAAGTGTTAAATTAAAGCGTGACTTTAATTTATACATCCCCAGTGGAATTAACAAAAGGTGTTGCAAACATTAGGCTCGTTCGAAAATTATGTCTCTAGCGAGATCACGGAATGGCGATTTAAGCCAAGCTAACATCATAGATCCTCATTAATGTCGTCTATATAGAGTAAAAAAAAGTACACGATTTTTTTGCCCATATAAACGAATATGTGGTGGTTTAAAATACAATGCAACTAAAAAGGAAGTATAAAAACGTTAACAATACAAAAGCAAAAAAGAGACACTAAATGACTGATTGAGCTAACACCATTTTTTCGTTCAAGTTTCTCTCATTTCAGGACGATGTTTTACAACAAAATACATGCACACAACCAATTCGAAAGTGTCGTAATAAATGACGGTCTCTAGAAAATGCACGCTTTTTTGACGATTATACTTGTGCTTGTCTCTATAAAAATCCTACTATATGTGAGAAATATGCAATTTCCTTTTCAAGTAACAATCACGCTACGTGTAGATTAAAATCTTGTGAATATGTTGAATTCGGTGATTTGTAAATTTTTATTGTTTAAATCGAATGCACGCTATCTCGTTTTGATGCTGCCTGTTGGAAATACGCGGTAATTGGTAATGTGCGTTACCAAAAACAAAAACGCTATGAATGTATAGTAAAGTATTTAGGCAATATTGTATTAGACCTATTTTGGTTTGTATAACCGTACAGTTCTCCACAAATGTTCAATAAAATTCCAAAACTTGTTAGTAGCTCTAGCCCCTTGTTTGACCTGAATAATTCCCATTTGAATCAAATTAGACCCTATAGTAGAAAGTTTTAATATTAACATCTGTCGAAATAAAAACATGTCTGGCAAATGTCCTTAAACAGAACTACTAACAAGTAAATTATATTACAGAAGTACGTTGGCTATAAGTTATATATAAAGTTGTTCTTCATATATACAACATAGTTTGCAAGCCTGAGGCTTCGTCAGTTAGTAGTCCGGATCACGTGCACACTCTCTTGAGACATACAAAGGACTTAGGTATACTTAGTAGTCTTGCTGATCCATAGACATCTATAGATATCCAAGACTCACTTTTCATTTTGTTACAAATACTATCGTCATTCGATCAAACGGACAGAGGATCAAACTACAGTCCAACTACACAATCGAAATGCTGGTCCGTTCAGGAATTCCGAACGTTTGCCCCTTTACGTTGTTTTGATCAATACGCTCTTATACTGTTGTGTGTCTCTTTGAATGTGTGTATGTATTGTTCTACTGTGTTATATACGTCCACACTTTGATACTTTTACAAAGTCGATGCTACCAACCGAACATTTTCATTATCAAAATTGATGTTACAGAAGATTTTGAGATAAATACACATATTCTCACATAAAATACTAAGAATCGATTAGAAAGATTCCAACATCAAATAAATTCTTAAAGAATGCATATATCGTTCCCAATATATAAGATCGTCTAAACCGATCATGTCGTTGCCAAAAGGCGGCTGGATAGCGAGCTTACGACCAACTGGCAAAAGACAAAAGGGTTGATGACTATTCGGCAAACACTGATTGCTCCAATTGGGCAATAAGAACTTGGTATATTTTGCCAAGAATTTTTATCATTAATTCTGTTGAATGTAACAGACAGAAGAAAGACACTCGCACCCGTATATATATATATGTTTCAAATGTTTGGATCGCGGGCGATAAACTGGAAAATGTCTAGATAGAAGAAACAAGACGTCCATCGAGCCAAGATAAAAATCTCATACAACAAATATTTTGTACTTGTTGAGAGAGAGAGAAAGAGGCTGAACCGGAATGGAGGCAACCCAACAGTTGAAATTTTGCTGGCAACATTAATGCAAACTTCACCAAATCAAAATGCTTGCAACAGGATGCAGTATTTTAAAAAAAAACAATAATGTGGGGCTTCACTTTCAAATGTAGAATTACTCTATTAATTTACAGAGATCGTGCTGGAATTTACGCATGACTTATAGGTCATATATGCATTACATGAGTGTGATAACAGTTTCCACTTTGTGGAAGCAAATTTCAAATGCTAACGTAAATTGAAACTATACTTTACTATGTTTTAGAACAATTCTAGACGAGTTGTATCGTACAACTAATGCATAAATATCACTATTTATGCCTCATTCAAATTCACTTGACTATGCTAACGGCAATGCGTATTACTACATACATGTATTTGAAATTGTATGCGCATATAGTAGCTTTGATTTTGTTACAACATACACATATAGGTATAAATTAATAGAATATCATTCCAAAAATCAATGTAGCAAATACTGACAATCAAATGTAGCAAATCAAACAAATGTTTTCATTTGTAATCTTCACTATATATAAAGGATGCAATTATAATCATCTCTCTATAGAGCACAAAGACATTATAATTAGTAATTTCCAATTAATGATATAGAATCAGTTATTTATGTAATAGATTCTATTTAGTTATCTGCCAACTTCCAATTTATCAGATCCGTTTTGTCTCCATCTTCGATTCCACACAAACGACAAACATACAATTGATTAATGTCATATAGAATTGATACGTATCGCTCATTCTAAACGTCCATTAGATATATTAATTCCTATAATAATTAATAATCGACCATAAACATGGTAATATGAGCAACAATATGTTGGTTAAGTTGAAGGAAACATAGATTATTGCGTATTAATCATTTAATATTCAAAACGATAAACTATTAGTGTATATGCGTGTGGTGTACATACACATACATCTATGTAAGTATGTACGTAAATGTATGTACATAAAGTGCTTTCAATCAGGATCTAGATGGTGCAACTAGAGTTTTAAACAAATATTTGTTCAGCAATGGAGCATTCATAATTTAGCTTATACCACATTGAGTTATACAACAACAAAAACGGAATATAGTCCAAAAATAATAGCCTTTTTTTTAGAAAATAACAAAAGAAACTCATAAAAAATGCAGAAAAGATACTGTTGACATCTGGCATATTTCCGTATTGTGCATACAGCGTTCTATACTCAATTTGAGTGCGAACGCTTTTTCATTACAGCGTACCACAAAGTTAGCTGATTGCACCTTATTATGAACAAAATAGAGTCTATTAACGGTCACCTTCCTAATAAGGACAATAATTTAACGCACAAATAACAGTTTTCCGTGAGACACGCTGTATAAACTAGAATATAGACCATATATCCTAGATTGTTTCTAGGTGACTCTATCATCAACAAGAATATTTCAAATGTTGATAAAATACAATAAACAATTTCTCTTGAAAGATAACAACATTTTGCGTGACTGCTCTCGTTATAGATAAAAATAAAATTCCCTTGATAAGCATTAGTATATATGTACGTATTAATCACATATCTATACAAAGATCTTTTGATACTTGACACTGATGTTCCACAAAAACATCCCCTTTTATACTTAATTTTAATAATTAATTACGTAGAACTTGATGGGAGACAGTATTAACACATTCCATGTGCGTGACCAATATATTAAAACTTGACGGTTAATCGGGGGTAAAACTCGAAGACCTAGAAATTGCTTGTGGAATTAGTTGGAAATCTTGTAATAAAATTAAATGTTTTTCTGCTTTATACTGTTTTTTTTTTTTGGTAAAACTAATCGCGAAATTCGAAGAAACGATTTTTGTGTTTGCTTTTTTTCTAAACTAAAAAACTCGTGACAAATCTTCAAGTTGCGGCTTCACACGGATAAAAAGCTCTATCTACAGTCAAAGGCTTTTGTTTCAATATTTTACATTGTTGTCTATAAAAGAGGCATCTCTATGTCGCATACTCTTACACTAATCTTCTACTCTATATGAGTGGTTAGCACACAAAGTGCGTCAAAAGTATGGAATAAATTCATTAAAAATGTTAACAAACTGTTTTTCTTCAACATCGTCAAACAGGTCGATTTTGCTCCTTTAAAACGATTATTTTAATGTAAAATCAACAGCTTTTTTAAATGTCAACCAAGAAGATCTACGATCTAACACAAAACTGTCTACAGTTAGTCGGTCGACTGATACTTTTTAATATTCAGTACCTTTATAGAACCTTATTGATAATCATATAGACTACCGGAAGAAAAAATAATTGGAGTTGTGGTAACATAAATGAAAGTCGAAAGAGAAACAATTTCTAAATCCTCTCATTTCATTCGCTGCATCCATTTAGTTAAACTGATTAAGAATTGTTGAACTTATTGGGAAGTCAGTAAAGTTCGGATTAAAAACCACGACTGTTTGGTTCTTTGATAATGATAAAAGTGAGAGAGAAACAAACTACATAAGCAAGTACCCAAAGTAGTCTTCAAACAGTACATGGAACTTTAGGGCACACTTAACAGCTACAAGAGGTTTTAATCTTGTTTAATGGTGCAGCAGACTCTTGATTCAACTGGGTCATCGTTTCTGAACAACTTCAACATAATTATACATATACGAATAGTATTAGAGAATTTCAGTTATGTGTCTTGTAATATTTGGGATTCGATTCGATTTTACAATAAAAGCGAAGATAACAAAAAAAAAGAAGTATGGAGAAAAAAGAGAAATAGATAAATATGGAAATATTTTATGGATATATGTTGGTAAAAAATAAATAAATTTCTACAGAACAATGACATAAAAGTATATTTATGTTCAGTCTAAATTTACATTTAGAAAACCTGCAAGATATTCTCAGAACATTTAGAAATACTATACAGTTCCTTATTGTGTTTTATTTTAAGTTATTGTTTTTTGAATTTTACAATAACCGAGAGTTTGAACTTGAAACATAGTTGCACATTTACACTTTTTATTACATCCTATTATTTATAAACTTTATGAGATTTATCGCCATAACGTTATATAAAACAACGAAGAAAAATAAAAAATATATTGATCATCAATGTAGGATTGAGTTGTTACATCATCTGTGGAAAGTTCGCTTATTATTTGCGCCCCATCTCCCTTTACTATCCCCACGATCATTATCATTTCGCTTTTCTAAAAAGATACGACAAAGCACACAAGAATTCTATCTATTCGAAGTGATACGATAAGGCTGAACCTTCATAAAAAATTTTACAACACTTTGAAAACTTTGATTGCCAAACTTGTTGTGTTTTTCTCCTTTGACGAAGAAGAAAAAGACAAGAAAAAAAGACCAAAAACGAACAACAACAACAACAATCGCATATTTTACGTCATATTTTAATTAAAGTAGGATTTCAACAAAACGAGACTGTTGGGCCGTTTTCTTTTTATTATTCGTTGTTCGTTGGAAGGAATACAAGGAAGACAATGAACTAGACAGTGTTCAAGTTCCCCAGAGACACATAGGACGGTACACGGCCGATGTAGAGCCTAGACGACCTTAACGGGTCGACTGTCGTAATTCACTAGTCTTACGCTTTTATATCGATCACTTTAATGGTACGTCTGAGTCACTTAAACATACAAATGTACAACGGTGATCTTGTTAATTAATATTTAATGAACATAAAGCATGAATTTGGCTTATTATAAGGCTATACACCATTAAAAAATATTTAAAATAATGATTAAGTGGACGTTCTTTGGACAATTTCTTCTAATCGGGCTACGGACACCGATCGATATAGAAAAGGCTAGCGCAAATAGAGCTTGTAGCAAACCTTTTACTTCGGACAATCAACGGTCTATAAATGCGACGTTAATGAGCGCACCTGGACACAAAAAACGAACAAATATCAGAATTCTTATTATTTTAATTCTCTCACACTTGTAATTCAATACGTAAAGCATCACCATTCTGTAGCTGACGTCGTTTAAGAAAAAACTCGTACTTTATCTGGATGGTTGTGCGTTGTTACAAAAGAATTACATTCTTTCTGCAAGGTAACCTACCTACGTATTCAATTTTTGATAATAGAAGAACATAACAATGACCATAAATTTTATTATAATGGTTACAACAATAACAATATAGAATTCGTGACGCTGGAATTTCGGCTATTATTAAAATATTTTTTTATCGTTGGTACACTGGAAACTCCACATAAGCAATGCATGTTAATCTAATAGGAAAAGATGTTGAATTAACCAACTTTGAAGTTTGTATTGATTTCATTGATAAACCATGGTATGTTTTGAAGAAAACCAGTGGTACACTTCAAGACACTTTTATTGATTAAAAAGGACTGTGATAGGCTGTATGAATAATTTAGATAATATCGATCTGTACAAGTTAAATGAGAATAACTGATACAGCCCTATTATTATTAAATAAGATAAACTAATGTAAAATGGAATCAATAACTTCTTTACATAGAAACTTAACAAAACAAACAGTGTAGATTCAAAGGAATTAAATGTTTCATCACAAACACAATAGAGAGATTTTGTCCTTTTTCAGTTGCTGAAAAATATTACGAACAAGTTATTGTTGTTTCTGCAAGGATTAACATTTTCGTTTCATAGTTAAAGGCTTTACAGCTCTTTACTGCTACTATTAAGCAACTACAGGGAAACCAAGCTAGTCTTTAATATATAACATACACATGAAAGTTGTAACTAGCATTGTTGTTGCACAAAATGGGAGTAATACTAAAATCAGCTGTTACCTGTAAGTTGACAGTATTCCAAGTATAATTTGTTAGGTTTTTGTTGTTTACGTCATCTACATAAAATACGGTCTCATATTTTAATGTTATTTTATTCGTCATGTTTTTATTTTAAAACGTAACCACTAAAGGACGAAAACCTTCCTAATGATGGAAGATTTTTAATGTTTTCAGTAACAAAAGGGTAATACGAGGGGATATCATCAATTGTTGTCTAACGGCATTTATACAAACAATACCTACTATATGAAAATATCTAACATTAATTTTGAGTTTTTGTCGAAAGCTTAAACTGAAGGTAGCATCATCGTAAAAAGGATGAAAATAAGCTGCTATTGTGGTGAAATTTTGATAAATTCCACTAGGTTTGGACGATTGTTTTATTAATCCTGGACTGAAAAACCTGGAGCTACTGTCGTTATAGCATTTTCCACCTTTGAATTGAAATACAATTGAATTGAAAACGTAATTCCTAAATTTTTTATTTGTTATTGTATCTTCATACTTTATCCATCTTCTATATGAATGTGTTAAAAATGCCGGTGTATTTTTAATATAGCTATATGGTCGTAAGGGTGGAGCCATAATTGCAATAATTTATCGACATTTGTGAGTCGAAACTGTTATAACTGTTAAATCGGATTAAGGCACGCTAACACCGCTCATACTAAAACGCTATATCCGGAAAGTATTTGAAAATAATCTAATCTCGTGCAGCAATAGGACAGCAACACAATTGATGGTGATGATGGGTTGGCCGTATACACATATGTGTCCGTATTGTCGATTTATTATAGGCAATGTTACAAATAATTGGAATTTGGTATACATACAAACATATGTATTCCCAAAGTGAAAATATTTTATTTTTATTTTTATATTTTTGTAGAGAAAATAGAAAATAAATTATTCAAACAAATCTCCAATTACATTTACAAAACATATAGAAACCGTTACCACAATGTTTTTGAAATACTTTAAAGTGTGTTAAATTTACTGTGACAATAAGATAAATAGCGGAATGATTTAAAGTAACTAAGTGTATAGTTTGCCTAAAGAGACTATTTTATATGTAAATACAATACATGCACAGTGTGTAATATTGTATGATACAGACGAATCTAACCGGAGCCAGCAGTTGGATTTTGGTTTGGTTGTCGGGCCGTGTGACAAGTGTACACCAAAATAAATGACTCGCCTACAATTCCCACCGTAGATAAATAAAATCACATTCTGGGCAGCTTTTCAATGAAACGAAAAAATCCAAATCATCGTTACTCATAATGATGATGATGATGATAGTTTGATCAGAGTTATCATTTGGCATTCGATACAATACTTTAAAAATCTTAAAGTTGACTTTTTGTCTGAAAATACTGAAACCTATACGAACTCTAGACTATCCTGAATCAACATAGATTACCAATGTTTACAAAAATACGGTAAATAGTAATGCCTCTTTTAGTCATGTCTCTTTCTATTTTTATTTCTCCTCGTTTTATTATCCTATGCAAACTTTCAATAGATAAAAGCAGTCTAAGAGAATCTAGTAGCTGAATATATTATAGATTATATGGACAAAGTTGGCGGATTAGTGGTGTTGGAGGTTTTATAGTTTACTCTACCCCCTCAATAGTAAAACGGTGTGGAATGGCGTTAAATGTCGCAAGGAATATCCATTCATATAGAACATTTTACCGCACACTAGTCCACAATAAGAGTTATTGCCTAGAAAGCTCCTGGTTATTCACTTAATGTTGGCTAGATAGTTTCATTAAGCAAAATGTTGAATTGTTCAAGTATTAATTAGTTACATAATTTTAACTGTATAGAAAGAGCAAAGATGAAGAAATTCAACATTCATGTCGACAAATTACGAAAAAATCTCTCTGTTAGTTCACAGTATGTTCCTAAAACAAACATTACCAAAGTTGAATGTAACGTAAATGTAAGCTGAAACAAAATATTACATTGGATTTCTTTTTTTTTAATTTTCAGGAACGTAATCACAAATTGGATTAAGATAGCTAACGATATGAGTTTCAACTATTATTAAAAGCAAAAGAAACATCAATTGTAAATTATCAAAGTTTTCATATTTCAACGATAAATCACAACTAACTGCTTGGTAGCTGCAATTAAAATTGCATTACTAAAACCGTCAAGACAACTAAAGGCAATAATTAGAACCGTTATTTTGTAACATTTACTTTTTATTGTAATTACAAGCAATTACCTTCGAAATATTCGTAGTACGTTTTAAGTAAAGTCATAACATTTCAATTTTTGACTTGATCCTTGTTCCAGCAAAATGCTACCTATGCTATGCTTAAATGGTTTCTTCAACATATAGAAAAAACACGAAACTATATATTTTTAAAAGTGATTTACAACTGACAATGATTTATTTGCATGCAGAATCCGACAGCAATGTCCCATAGACCAAGTCCCAAATGTAGGGACCCGTGAAACTCCCAAAGGAGGCGGTTCGCATTTTTTCTATAGTTCTCTATTCTACCGTAACCATGAACAGTAAAGCTTCTTTATTTAAATATCTCTTATATGGATTCTTTGTTACCAAGAGGAGATCAACAATTACTTTGTTTGATTGCTATCACTGTATTGAGAAAGAGAAAAGACCACAACATATTTACATTTTATTGTTGTTAAGCAATTAACAAAATTACTATTTCGTGGCGTAGGTACAAAAATTAAAGACTCACATCGAGTATTTATTCAAATAAATTTCACCCTTTTAATGAACTACTTGCACTTTAATCAACACGCATTACACGCAACATCGAATGTTGTGTTACACAGTTAAACATAGACTCCAAATTTTCTAGATACGTCCTTGACCTTTATTTATTTATTGTTTTTACCCTACAACATTGTTGTTGGGTAGAAAAAACTAAACATTTATAAAATATATCATTTTTGAAAAAACCTATAACAACAAATTAATTACCAACTGTCAACTTGTCTCTTGATTGTATAAAATTTGATATGAAAATCGAAGGCGAACTCTCTCTCATATTGATGTATGCGCTATTGTTTCCCCCTATATACTCAAGGGAGAAGGGTATGTAGGCACGAGAATATTACACCATCCAGAAATTGATTGACACGAGTTTTTGTGTTTTTTGACGTAAAAGTGGAAAAAAAATTTCATTGAATAGAAGACAAACAATTACTTGTTGCTATTAATAAAATCAAATACCACTTGAAATTCTATTCAAGGATTTCTTTCAACTTTAATTAAAAAAAAAAAAATTATTCCTCTTTTATACACTCGATTTGTAAACTTTAGATTGTACGGTTAACCGTGTGTGGTTAAAACTGAACTCCACCACCAATATTTTGTAGATTTCTAAACGTTTTATAGTAAGCGTTAAATGTTTACGATTCAGTTCACTCGGTTCCAGTTTTATATAGAAAGAGTTCAGTATTATTAGTAAAAATAAACTCAGTGGTGGCTGGAAATTTTCTTTTGACGAATTATTAACTTTTACCGTTACTCGATCAATATCAAATCAATAAACGGCAATCTATCGTGAATAGATGAGGGCATAGCAGGTAGACGGGCGCCATGTCTCAAATATTCCTGCTATATCACTTCGAATACAAAGATCCTATTTGCATCAGAACCGTCGTCTTCATGGGTCGACCGAAATGTTCACCAATGACAACGACGATAATACCGTATGCTCACATTCAGAAAGATAGAAGACATGAGCTGCTACTACTGCTATTGGATTATATAGCGCTTTCAACATGCTGATTTTCGGTTATTAAAAAATGTCGTTACATCAAAGTATGAACATTTTTGTGGAAATAAATAATGAAAAATAAATAGAAGGAATATGAACCCGGCGCATCCACCATTTTAATAAACTTAATTCCTGTACATTATTACAGTTACAATTTATTAAATGGTTATCGCTTTTTCTTAATCAGAACAAACAGTATAGCTGTTAAGATTTGGTTTAGTAATGAGAAGGTTCTAGCTATAACCTAGTAGACGGTTTTTGTATGTTGAACACATCTAGGTTGGAATGCAATTTAGTAATGCCGTTATTAGGGGTGCATAGGGACCCCTTCTACTTCCACTAACATTGAGGTAATAACGAACACCATTCCGTCGGCAACCAATCTAAAGCTTGGTGAAATCATCATCGTTCTCCTCGCACTCCGTCCGCTTTAATAAGACGCCAGAGGGTTTCTCCGCCAGCACGTATTGATCAAGAGAACACATCAGGCCTCTACTTTACCCTTCACAGTCCCTCTATATCTGTAGAATAAACGGGCAAAGTTTCACTTTGGCTCTTTCATTCACATCTCAAATCTATATCTATCTCATATTGGTCCAAAATGATATGATATTATTCTAGTTATCTTTCTATCTAAACATGTATAGTTCATCTTGGCGGTAACGAATGGGAGTTCGCAATTTTGTTAGTGGTTCGATTTGACCTTTAATTAAATACGCAGCTATATATCTACTGTTGATGAAATATTCAGAGAATTCTACGATGGAAACCTTCAATTTTGATAAGGCAACGCAGACCGCAGATGCCGCCGTTGGCAGGATTTGATCGACTATAAATCCTTACAGATTTACGAAAATGTTGACTATATAATTTTGTTGTAGTATGTACTTCTAGATTAGGTGTAATAAAATTTATAATTAGGATAATAAAAACGTAGATGTATTTAATAAACTCTCTAATTAACAGATAAAACATTTCCATATGATTAGTCGTAATTACAATTAATCTCCTAGTCTTTCTCTTTCTCTCTCTCTCGATTATTGTTTTTCTATTGCCATGTTTGCAGTACTGCAATATTAATTAATCTTAAACTCGACAATTATGTATATTAAGGTTAACGTTTAATTTAGCCCCATAAGTACCATCACACGAATCACGTGAGAATTCAACAACTTATGCTAATCCATAGACAACGTACACTGCTAAATACAGAACACCAATTTTAGATTAAGTAAGACATGCAACGTTGCTCATAAGTAGAAAATGTACCTATACTGTGTTGCACATTTCCACAAACCATTAAGATGAATTTCGACAAAGGCACCAAAAACAGTTTCATGTCGTATAATAAAATGGTTTTAATATCTCTACAATGTTTCAAAGTGTTGTTGTCTGGAGCGAAACATGAAATTCCCGTAAAAACAAACTAACCATGAACGAGAACTGAAATCAGTTTTTCAGACGATACATAAACGTTCAAACTCCAACCAATGTAAAACAAAATAAAGTCAATTATAATTCAAAATTTGGAAATATTTTTTTTTATTTGAAGCATCACTAATAAAAACAACTCCTGCCTTTTTTAACGTATCGCCAAAAAATTTGTATCAATATTTTTCTGTTTCCGATATTCGAGTAATTAAAAACCGCTTTTATTATTTTGATAAACATAAAATTTGGAATAACAGTATGGTGCATTATTTCCGTAGATTCTATTAAGCGTATAAGGGTCTGATATTATTGGCATAGTGTTCATATCACTAGAACTTATGTGCGTGTATGTGTATTGCCGAGAATTGGAAAACAGAGAGAACGGCGGTCGAAGCACGGCTGCAACTGATGGCTGGATAATACCCGGACGGCTTTTATTATTATTTTTTTCACTAGGCTATTGTTTTCCATTTGTAGAATTTTTATTTAGTATTGTGCCGTCTCTAGCATGGAACTAATTAAAAAAAAAAAAATATTAGAATGATTTTCAAGCAACAACAAGACCGAGAATCTTGTGGAAATCTTATGCACTAATAGGTTAAGTTTCAATCCATACACAGACAGGAGATAAATAGAAAGGGAGTAGACAGTACTATTAAATTCCAAAGTCTATTTAATGCAAGTTGGCAGCGAGACAAAAAGCTTCAGATGACAAAAGCCCAAGCTGATATTGATTGACTGTAATACAATACTGCTCTGTCTGTGGAATATAGATAGTAGAGCACAGACATAGGTTGTGTATTTAAAAGGTACTGAACCGAGAAAGTGAGCTTTAGATGTAAACAAAGAGTTTGTCAATTTTTTTTTGTCAACTCTTGAAGCGACTTTGATGGATTTTCTGCAAGTCTTATTTGTAATGTGTCAACGACACACAACTAATTAATGACAACCATTTTCATCGTAACGGAACTGAGGAATGTTTAAGGAGTTATAACGACTGTTGTTTCAGAATGAAGCCAAAATGTGATTTTTTTCAATGTCCACATCGTTTTACAACCTAAAATAACCGCTACGACAGACCGATATAATTACAAACTTGTCCCGAAAGCTTCACTCAAATTTCAAATAAAGCCTTTAATGACAGCGTAATAACGACACTAGATGATGCTGTCAACTATAAAGATTTTCGAAACACTGAACTAGAAATATTGTCTCGAGTCTGAACATTTCAACTCAAATGGTCATCGTTGAAGAAACTCCGGGAGCTGAATCAAAATAAATGCAACAATTCTATCGAAAAGCACATCATTGTTTCGTACTATTGAACTTATTAATGTAGTATTAAAAAATATGGTCGTTCATTTTGATACTGTAGCATCACTTTCCATTGGTGTGTGTAAAGTGATAAGTCAGTATTGTTCGTTTTCCCCATTAGTTTGTCAAGTTATCTTTTAATTTGTGTTAGGGGAGTTTTGTATGAAACCGAGGATGTCATTTTTTCTCTAAAAACTTTGTGCAGACCATTATTTTATTCGATCTATAGCACATAGTAAAGATTCTATGGTCATTTCTCAATTTCACCGAATCCATTAATTAGAAACAGAAAGCATGTAGAAAAAAAAAGCACAATTCCTTAGATCGATCTCTAGGAAATAATGATGCATCACAACATCCCTAACCCAGACGTACAAAAACTTAAAGGTACAATTACCCACTAATGTTGACCATCCTAAACCGCAAAAGCCCTTACTATGATCCTACCAATTTGATTCTACCTCTATTATTCTCCCTCCTTCTCTATAGTTTTTAAGCAATAACTTGGTGCTTTTAAGCTTTATTGTTGACTTTGTCTATGTGTAAGTTGAAATGAAAAATGACAATAACTGCAGTCTGGCACGACCCTAGCGACTTGCCACTACAAAATATTTGGCAATTCTTATCAAAGTGTCGTATGTAATTACGTAGCTACCGACATGTAACAATTTATTTCACCCTCTCCTCACCCTACTATGTGTCTAAATTGCATAGTCTCGTTTTAACTGTGCAAATGACAAGTTTTCGTATATGTATAGGAATACTCAACGTGCTCCGTTTATAGCGTTTCTTTGACTCTTTATAACTGTCTCTCATTTATGGGTAGAAATATGATTCGTTTTATTTGAAAATACACAATTAACAACATACAATTCATGTAAATTATATCTAATGTTTACATTTTTAATGACAATAGAACACCTAAAGTAAATAAAGTGTCAACTATTTTTCATTAATCAAAGGCGATAATGGATTTAGATATCCCCGACATGCGAACAATACAATATTCATTGCTACTATTGTCTACAATATGAAATTTCTGCCTATCGACCGTCTACTGAAGCTTTCAATTTGATGTCATCAAAATCAAGGGTTTACAAAGTGAATAGTTAATTCTAAAATTGCCTATCATCAAAAATTTATTCATAAATAAAATTACGAATATTTTCATTCATTTAATTTAGAATTCTATTAAGAATACGACTTTGCTGCGTCTACATCTGCGTTTCAAAAAAATTCAAAGCCTATTAGACACGTGCCGCAATTTTTTCGCACTAAATGAAGGTAAACAACATTAGTGTTATTTACGAGATGAAACAAGAGGAAACGAGAAACAAGGGTTATAGATTCTGCAGCGCAGCGCTTATGTATTTTAACTTGCGTAGAAAATGCGTAGGCGTAAGTAGAAACACGCGCCAAACAAATGGATTCGGATATCCATAGATCACTGACTTTATCTTCCCTCTACTAAATTTTCTCACCACTAATCACTGTTCAAAATTTCAATAGCATTACTACTAGATTTACAAAGAAGGCTCAGATACTGCAAGTCCGAACGTTCTCGCAAAAGCTCTCCGCGTTCGGCTTACCTGTTGTACGCTAGCAACGAGATACTTGATGATGCCAATTGTAATAGTAACGTTGATGGTAGTATTTGTGTAATAAACGGCCTGAAAGCCGGCGGGCTTGCGGCCAGACTAGTGACGAGCTTCCTGCTCCAGCCGACTCAGACAGCATCGATCGAGCCTACAACCCCCCGTCCTGCTTGACTGGCGACATATGTGATGGCAGATCCAGCAGCATCTACAGCAGGTGGTCACTGTCCCAGCACTCAATTATTCGCAATTTTCTTTAATTTTTTTCCTTATACACACAGAATGTCGACGTTTCTATTTTATTTTTATTTTTTTTATTGTACAATGTAGTCTTATTAATTCGACTTCTTCAGTTGTAATTTCAGTCACGTGGAGCGCGATGTGTTTCCGTTTACGTTTACGTTAGAAAGTTGGGTAGCGCGTGCTTTTGGCGGGTCAGTTAGGTCACTCTTCACCGCTTCATGCCAACACACTAAACTGAAACGTAGCTGACGTCAGATAAGAGCGACGTCTACTATCGAGTACAGGCGACGCTTTTCGGCCACGAGGGTGCACACCACCGCGACGCTTGCGCTACAAATTTGCACGCGTGCGTTCCTACTAAACACGTAGTTGTCGTCATCTTCAAAGAAACGATATTTGTACTTACTAAGACATAAAATAATGATATCGGGAAAACACAACTCATCATACAAAGCAATTCTGTTAACAGTATGAACAATGAAATTGAAAAGATTTCTGAAAAACTGTATCTTTGAGTATTGCACAATCTTACAAAAGGATCAGATGATCTGATTGGAATAGAGTAGTTCGTTTTGTTTGGTTCAAACATCATCGACTCAAATAAAGAACGGCTTTTAAATAAGAAATGAAGGGCAAACTTAAAAAATGAACGATATTGATCTGGCAACACAGGAATAATTTAAGGAATTAAGTCTATGCTTCGTGACATACTAATCAAATCAGATGCCTTCATCATTATGGGTGATTATAAGATAAGAATTTATCCATTTTTCACATATCCCATAGATAGAATCCTGCGTGTTAGACATAGATTTGTCAAGAATTTGCTTGATAAACAACCAATCCTTTCATAATCTATCCACACACTCCTGATCTTTTACTTCATTATGCACAGTTAGTATTTGTTGATATGGAAATTTTTAACTGTGTTATCAGTTACTATCCTTTACCTTCCTCTTTCTAGCTCTTTCTCCACCCTGACCCCTCTCTCTATGTATGTATTTATATGAGGAGAATTGCTTATTGTTAGTGGAATGCCGAAAACTGTGCGAAATTCATTATAAAAGACATAAAGCATTTAAGATAATGGCTTTTGATGTTGGGAACGGGCATATTAAAATCACATGTGCTATTTAGAAACGGGTTATGCAAATGACGCAGGGTTTCTAGTTTGGTTGGTTTAAAATTAGTAAGCGGAGTCTTCACTCATCCTCTTCATACACATACATGTACATAGTTGTGTTGAGTTCTGTTGCTGTCTATTCAAAAGAAAGGGTGGATTTTCAAACTATATACTACTAGTTAGTGACGCATCCCCCACGAGATTCTATCCCGGCTCAAACGTAATTAAGAAAGACTCTACCGTCCTGATGTTGTATGTTCAAAGTACACCGAATTCAGTTTAACAACACGAATAGTTGCTTCACTTTTCGGCATTTGGTGAAAAGGTGGCGAGATTCCTGTAAAATATCTCCCCAGTGATACCCCAACTACTATTGCGTCATTTTTTCCATATAACAGTCAATATGGAATTTTAAGACAAATTTTATTTATTGTACAAAATTGGAGAGATGAGGTAAATTTAAAGGAAATACGCATATCTATTAATCTTCTTTTTGTTTTCGTTCATAATAATTTTCCATCTGAGCGGCTGATTTTTATGATCATGTGGTCTAAAATGTAGGCTTTTCTTACAGTTGTCGATTCACAACTGTCTTTGGTAGATGCTTAGATTTTAGTCTGTTTTGATGAAAATAGATGATGACAGAAGGCTATAGGGAGAATAGTAAAATGTTCCCTTAGAAATATTAAGAAAAATACCATTCCTAATCTAGATTTATTGTCGACACTGCATCATCTCTTTGCAATTTTTTGTTACAATCCATTTACATATTTGATGTTCGCATATTACAACAGTTTCAACTCCTACTGTCTCAATAGCTAACAAATTAAGATCAAAAGATGTAATCATTTTCTGTTTGGCGTATTTACCTTTATGCATCCCTGTATATTTATCTTTGAGTACAGTGAACTCGTAGATCTTCCCAAATTCTTCAAACATCGGCCTCAAATCTTCTTCTTCCAAATGTCGTGGAATTTGTCCAACGAATAATTTGATAACATCACGATTACCATTACTGTTCACGGGTGGTACTGATGGTGGTGGTGGTGGTGGAGGTGGTGGTGGTGGCGGTGGTGGTGGTACTGCTGTATGATGATGGTGATGATGTTGATGGTGATGATGAGGTACTCCATTTACAGGATGCATGATCGGTGATGTTGGTATTAGCATTATATCTGTATCCTTTTCTATATAGAAACACTAACCACCCCTACTTGCTTTGAGCTCACGCACTTTACACACTATCGATTAGACGCGTCACAACTCGAGACATACACAATGTTGGATGTTCGTCGCTATTATTGTATTTATCAAAAACTTTCCTAAGAACTTATTTTTAAAATCGGTAATATTTAGAATAACATATAGGTAATTGTTAATAAAACTTTAGTTTGTTAATATTTAGTGAACACATTTAATTTGGTGGTGTACAGTCTTTCTCGTTTCACTTGAAATTCGTTTATTTACAAATTTAAACTATTTACATAAAATTTGTAAATTTAATTGTAAGTGCTAAAGTGCTGTTGATTTGTACATGAAGAAACAGGAACAAGTGGTGGATAATTGTGGAATATATTTTAATATTGCACAATAATAATAATAATAGAAATACGAATAAAGAAATGAGGATGAATGAAAGAAAAAGTACAACAGGAATTAGAGATATTCTCTTAACCTAACGACCACAACAGGACTTCACCTCCACAAACACTAAACCAACACTGTCGACCAATATCATATCCCCTAGGTCTTTGTGCAGTTGCATCGTAGGCATAGCCAATCCTCAGCCACCCTTACTCAATAAAGAGGTGTAGGGTAGGACCCCTTATACAGCTGACTCATACCCTACGCGTAATTCCCAGCAACACTGCTGTTAGAAAAGCGTGCTTTCCCACCAACAACGTTAGCCCCTCTTCATACTATATAACTATACGGACATATATATTTAAACCCTAATAATACTAGTCAGTTGATGCAAGTGCATGAATGCCAGCTTTTTAATATCTGATTTTTCAACTATTCTTGATTGAACAAAATCAAAATAATCTCTAATAATGAACTGTAAACTGAATAAGAATAATTTAAATTCTATGTTGATACGAAAACAATCATTTTAGATCATCCACACAACCTTACAAATATAAAATGAACACATTTACGATTAGTTGGGTTAATTCAATTCGTTCATGCAGAATGCTAATGAAAAATATGGAAAATATCTGACAAATATACGTGAAATAACGTGAGAGAACCTTTGGCAATTGCAGAAGTCTTCTTCCATTAAGCTCCACTTTAATATTCAGATTCATTGAATTCGAATCGATTCTACATGCAAGATATGTCAGTTATATCTTCACCTCGATTTTTAAAACTGAATACGTTGATTCTGCTGTTCTCTGTATTAATATTGATGATTTTATAAAGTTAACTTTATCGCCAGATGTTATCAATCTTTTATTTGGAATTTTCAAAACTAGTACTTGTTGTAATAATGAAAATATTGTATTCTGTACCTATATTCAGTTATATCTACATACATGTCAGATACAAAATTGAGTTGAAGTTTTCATATGAATTTCCAGTGAAATAATGCGTTTTTCAGTTTATATAAAAGTTTATACTTGTACCATCCATGAAGTGTAAAAACTAGAACGAAATAATAAAAATCGTAAAACTAAACGAAGTTATTTGATGAACAGCAGCAAAGTATATGCTTAAATATTAAACATTTATACAGTTGGTAACTGTGCGTTACAAAACTTTAAACGATTCCGTAATTTGAGTTTATAAAGTAAGAAGATACATTCTGTACACTTAATGTAGGGTTCACTTTGAAATTATTGTATGGGAACATAAAGTACACGGTAAAGTTAAGTGAGTTAACTGCTGGAAAGTCTCCCTTGAAAATTTCCGGTCAAACTCACAAGGACATTGGGGTCATTCGTTGTTAAGAAAGCTATAACGACTTGTGTAGGTGCAGTTGTAGAGTGAGGACAATTTCTCTTACAACTAATACTGTTGGTGGTCATTCCATCAAAAGCTTAATTAATTTTTAAGGACTTGTAGAAGTTTCTCTTTTATCGATAGATTTTCTAGCAATTTTTCCACTCTTTCTATATATAGTTGGAAAGATCTGACATTTCCGGAGAAAATATGATCGGGAATTAGGAGCAGGTCACGGTCACAGGGAGAAGTTCGATCCAATGTTAGAAGATTTACTTGGAGAAACTCTACAATTAGTTGGAAGTGGAAAAAGAATGTTGTTAACTGATTGTTATTAAGTAATAGAAAATGAAAGTGATGTTGTACGTTTGTTGTACGTTGTTTTCCAGCGGTTATTATCGATAAAATTGAATATAGTCGGTGGTATGGACAAGGGTAGTTATAGAGATGTCGAGTGGTTATTACGGCCGTTCGGACAGTTATTGATTAGTTGACGTCAGGGAAACGAGAGGCAAATTTAATTAATATCACATTAATACGGCGACCTGTTATCACAATGTGGAATAATTCCAATATAAATAAAATTCAATTATATCTACCACTATATAATAGAATAAGGTTGAGTGTCTAAAATAATTGATTCTTGTTTATAAATGCATTTATATATAGTTGGAAATATTCTATTAAATATATTGGAATTTTACCACAAAACAACAATCCGGAAATTTTTGTTATTTCATTTTGTTGGGAATATATTTTTAAATTTACGAGTCAGTGTTAATAAAGGCCTTATAATACAAAAACGGGCAAACAAAAAAAACGACCACAATTGTTCCACACTACAATAAAAATACAATAATAAATATTGTTTTCTATTATTAAAATTCACAAAAGTTTTGGTATAATAATTATATTTGAATGTTGCAGTAGATTTATCTTTTATACGAAGCCTATCGCTGTTTTAATTATAAATAATAGTGACATTTTTGATAGATTTCGCACTGTAATTGATTGATTTATATATTCACCTATATTTTATGTCATTTCGATATAAAGAATCATCAATTTAAAAGTTCATTGTCATAATAGAGGCGGGCGGCGGGTGGGTGGGCGCAAATATTCGGAAACTTCAACAAAATGATTGATAACAGAGAGCCGCGTTTTAATGTACTTCATTTAGGCACAATTTTATTTTTATTTTTTTTCTATGTAGTTAAAGTAAATCGATCAGTATCTAATAAAATTATTCATTATCCACAATTCCATTTCCTTTGTTTGCTTGTTTGTTTGTTTGTTTGTTTGATTTTTTTGGTTGATAAACACAAGACTCTAACCTGAGTACTTTACTATTGATTTTTATTTGTTGTGGTCTGTGTTGTCCACAATCTAATTGAATTAAATCCACCAAAACGTACAAAATTAATTAAGTTAGTAGTGTGCCCAATATATGAATGTTGGTGGATTCGGTTAAGTTTGTTCTAACATTAAGGCACACAGCCTTATAATATCGCTGCATTTGTTGTTTTTCCATAAAGTTTAAACATTATTTTGTAAACCGATGTATATCGTCTACATGTTGGTTGTTGTACGAAGGTTACAACCGAATATACAAAACTTATTAAAAACAATTTACAAGAATGAAAATAAAGGTTACTTTTGTTGTAATTAGGGGAAATTTTAATTAAGCTAATTTAATACGTTTCATTATTACGTAATTAAGTAATTTTTATTGAAATTTGTTTAAAAGTCGCTAATAACTCTGATAGTGTAATTATTTCAATTTCCTGCTTCTTCTAGTTGTTTGTTTATCACAGGATTTGTCATTCGTTTATTTTTTTGATTATAAAAGCATTATAATAGGCTATAAAATTTTTATTGCTTCGTATCCATTAACAATAGGAAAAAACAAATCTTATCAACGGTGAATAATTCGATTAATTCGAGTGAAATATTCATTATTTTTATGATAATTAATAGAAATTTATTTTAGCGAATTTTAAAGAGAAACTTCTTAAATCTATATTCCAACTTTGAATTAAGTTTTAAACATCAAGAATCATAAGAATGGAAAACTTCCTTCAAACTCGAACAAAATTACATGATCACTTGCTTTAATGAATTAGTTTGAACAGATAGTTTCACCACCTGATATTCTCACGTACTAACTTTATTACGTTAATAATTTCCAAAATTTTACCGGAATTTTGTAGCCCAACTTCAAACATCCAAATTATTGTAGAGAATATTAACCGATTTTTTCTGTACGTTATGGTAGCCTAATTCTTTAATAAATATTTATAACGTGAAGAAAATGCATTATAATTTATTTCATTCAACGAGATTTCACAAGGTAAAGTTTGGAAAATGATGAGTTCAGTTGAACAGACAGTTGAGGGCGGTAGTTGAACCGATCTCCACAGCTTTTTATACGCTTGATATGTTTTCCTCCTATCTACGATAAGGGTCATTCAGGCGAACATCGTTCCATTGGGATGTGAATGGGTGCACGAAATTGTACCATCAGCTTCACTCATATATGCGTGCATATACATATATATAAGTGAGTAGTATTACTCATGAGTTTGAAATAAAGTTGTCTGGTCTCGTAAAAAACGTTCAAATATCCCATAGGAATAATAATCGGAAGCCTTTAACCTTCAAATAATTTATTCAAGTCAACGAAATTTGTGGAGATTTTCTCTGTAAAATATGCGGATGTTAAGGGGTGATAGAATGATGTTTTTATTATACAATGTATCAGCAAATACATTTTAGTCGATTTCCGCTGGCAGCTAAGCGAATTTTTGATAACGGCATTTATTTTATTTTCCTCGAATTTTTTGCGGGGAATGAAAATAATTAAAAAAAAAAAACAAAATTCATGAAATAGGTGAGTATTAAATTGAAAATAAACGTCAAAAATACTGAACAAGAAATAAAATAAAATAAAATAGGGAATTTGGTGTTTGAATTATTAATAAAAACGTGTATAATTTACGTAGGATAGTTTTATATATGTGTGTGTGTGTGTATGTCTGTGAGAAAACACAACAAAAAATAAACTCATAAAATTGAGCTTAGAAGCATTCAAGTTAATTGAAAAAAAACTACCAAAATGGTTTACAACGACGAAAGAAAATTCCATGGATGGTTATTAAAATTTGCGTTTTCAATACGTTGAATTTCAATTGCCATAAAAATATCATCAAACTTGTGTTTGATTATACAAGTTCACCTCACTACATTTTCAACATATAAAGTGAGTAAGTGAGTAGGAGACATACTTTAAAGTTTCCACAGAGTTTCTTATATGTTTCTGAAAATCCGGTTGAGACTTCAGTCAAAGTCAATGCTTTTAAAGCTCCCGTTCGCACATTACAAACTTACATAGAACTTTCAGACTAACGTAAACACTCTTTCATGTATGTAGAATTTGCATTTAAATGGGACAAATGCTTGTTGGTTTGTTAATGATTGTTGTATAGTGATGGTTTCTTGTCACACATTATAAATTAAATAAAACCATCATAAATATTAAGCAGTTAAATGGTAATTACGAAAAAATAACATAATAGAATCTACGGTCATGATAAAAGTTTAAAGAAAATAAGTTTGTAGAAGTAACAAATAATAATAAAAGTAAAAGCCTGAGGCAGCTATACTGCTTGATTTTGTTCGTTGGTTTGGATAAGAACTCTCTGGATTACATTTCCAATTTAAAGTTCACGACATTATCGTAGATATAAAAAGTTGATCATTTTTCTAACAGAGCGGTCAGTTGATTACTTGAAATCATCAGTTTATTTTTTGTCTGGAAGACCAGAAAAACAACAAAAAAATAACAAGACTGTAAATTTTCAGGGAATCAACATGTAATCTTTGTGTGTAACCAGTTTGTTGATTTGGTGCCAGGAAGCTTTGAATTCTAGTTGGCTATTCCATTACCAGAACCTGTTTCCTGTCACTATATAATAACTACATTCATTCTATATATATATACGAATGCAAAAGAAAGTATTTTAGAGAAACTTTTCCAGTTGTCTACCTTTTTCAGGAGTTCCTGTGAAATATTATCGGTCGTGTAGGGAATAACATAACTCTCACTTAAAATTTTGCCTAACATGACGTTAACACATCATCATCATCATCATCGAACTTTCTTTACGATTTATGATTTTGATGAGTTGATAAATGAGGACAAGTTTACTTTACTTTATCATCATCATCATCTTTATTCATATTTGTGTAAAACTTCATATTAAGTTTGTAACAATTTTGACACTATTGTTAAGATGGCATAAATTTCGATCCAAATTCTCTGTTTTTGTGTGTTTGAAAACGATGTAAAATTTAATCAAATATTATGTCATGATAACAAAATCTGTTATCAACTAAATTATTATCATATATATACAAAACTCTTTGGTTTAGAATAATGGATTCAAACAATACATACAGCTAATACAATAACCGTTCACGGTGCTGCTTTGCTCTTAATTTCGCATAAAATATTTAATTTTATGAAGATGAAAACTGTCTATCTATCTATATGTTCTATCAGTAACAATAGAGTTCAGCTAAATTATGGAAAATTATTAAAACTGATTGCACAATATTGTAATATACATATTGATGCTACATGATATTCATCTGGTCATCGTCACTCCTATGTTGTGAGTTATTTGAATATTCAGCGCAGCAACAACAGCAGCAGCAGCAGCAACACCACTATACTGCTTAATATATAGTCATATATAGGGGTATAGTCATATACATATAAAATTTATGTATATAGTAAGTAGTGTCAACACTCTGGCAATGACAGTCTGTTCTCTCTCTCTCTCTATCAAACTAATCCGGATGAACTCAAGCTCACAATATCTTGCTTTCAATATATATCGCGCATACTTAATCAAAAAGTTGCAAAATATAGCATTTAAAAGCATTAAATCTCTATTGAAGACTCTTAGTGGGATTTTTTGAATTTGTAAAGCTTCTCACCAAAGTTTCATCTTTATAAACTAAGAATTGCAATACATCAATTAAATCGATAATAAATCCACTTTAGTTGATTTTATTCGAATTTGCTTTTATATTTCTCAGAATACAAACACATATCTTATAGAAGAAAACTTTGCAAGTCATGAAATCCATCATTCATTTATTGAGGCTCGTAGAAAATTCTCACTTGATTCACTTCATTATCTTATCAAGTTAGGTACCAAAAAATTTACAATAAGCTTTGACACATCACTTTTCCTTCTTTACATACATAAAAAAAAACTGTGGCTTAACCCTTAAAAACTATACACTAAAAGCTAAGATAAATTGCAAAGATTAGTGTGAATTGTGTCAATACCTTTCCATCTTCCCAAAGTATCAACCTGCTGAGCTTTTTAAATACGACGCATGTCAAATTGGCAGCACGTGGATGGCACGCATTTCAAATGACGTCATCGATACAAGTTCGTCGACCGAGGAGAAGAGAGTCAGGATGCACCCTTCCCATTTTGAACTATGTCAGGATCAGCTTGCATTTGAACTAAAACGAAAGGGGGATGAATGGATGAGATCAACTATATATATAAGGGGAGATCGGTCTAAAAAATGCTTTTGTTCGTTCTATATATTTTTTTTATTTCTAATTCGACAATCTATTCAGTTATATAACAACAAGGCAACTGTACTTGCGGATCAACCCTCTCTCGATGCTTTCACAGGAAATTAAACTTATACCTCACCAAATCTAATTATAGTTTTATTTCTCTTCCTTTTGTTTGTTCCAATTGTATGTTTGTCTCTGTCTTGACTCTAGAATTTTTTAAAACGACTAAAGTTCTTTGTAGAATACTGTCTAGGTTATAGTGAAGTTTAAAGTGGAAGATGGTTACTGACCGTAGATTTTATATTTTATGATGATACTATTCGCCTTTACGCCGTATTCACATCATATATCTCACCAAGATGCTCCTTTGTGTATTTCTATTAATTCCACCGTTTGGTGTTCAACTATGTCGCATAGAATTTCAAATTTACGTACAACGCTCAAGAGCAAAAACATGCTTCTGTTGTATTCTTTACTTAATCATCATCTCTAAATGTTAATAACTTATCATTTACCGAGGGCGATTTTTATCGATCTTCATCGACAATATCCGAATTTTGTCGAAATAACGTAATACCAACATCAAAAAGCTCTCGCTAAATGATTGAGTTGATGGAATTTTCAGATAACGATTATGCAATGGATACTGCTGATTGAACCGATTTTGGGTTTTGAGGAAATGAAGAAAATGCTACCATTTTTCAAGTATTCAAATCATCACTTATACCAATACAGTTGAAGCACAATTTAGGAACGAAATGTACAAAACTAGATTGTTTTTACGTCTACCTTCTCGTAGATTGGTAAAAGCAGCAATAACAACAAAAAAATTAGAGACTAATCTAGACAAGTATGTAGACCAGCATGAATCCTCGAATAAGACAGAATTCAGGCCATGGTTAGACAGAATTCCACTTATACAATAGTCTCAGCTGACGTATATACGTTCAGGAATTTTCATGAGGATTTCCGTCTCTGTCATAATCACATAATCTAAAACCACCCTCATCTACAAACATCATCATCCTACTTCAACTGCCATTGGTGGTATCCGGTTGCATGCAACGGAATTATATTCCAGATTAAATGCATTTTATGTCATATTCATCTGTACTCATCAACTTGGAATATAGTTTGAAAACGATATTTCTTATTAAAAGCAATAATTTTGTGGTCTAAAATGGATTTCTTTTGTTTGTGTGTCAAATCGACAAGACTTATTCTTTTTGTTTGTTATAAAAAAGTTCAAATCCATTTTCTGAAATATGTTAACCATTTTTATGCATAAGTGTGTCTTGGGTTTTGGGAAATTCTCATGGATTTTGATAGATAGTTGTACAAAATCGAATGAAATGGTTTGGAAGAAAGATAAATATACAGCATAGAAGGGGACACAATAAGAATTTGCTTTACAACGAACCGCAAAAAATCAATAAATCAGATACAGTTTTCGAAAAAAACAAAATATGTGTTAACACACTAATGGTAACAGTGTGATGATAGTTTATCATTTTCATCTTCAATTCACTATTTATAAATCAAAATAATTGCTTTTATTAGAATTAGGAATTCGGGTATCTGTGTGTAATATTACATTTTTTCTCTAGCAGTCTCTCAAAGAATTATTACTATTTTTCAAGATGCTGGTGTTATAATAATAAGCGATGTGAAAAAAATAACGTAAGACTGTCACAAACTGGAAAAAAATCTCAAAACCCGTTCTTGAAAAATCATAAATTCACAAAGCACAACCAACAAAAATTATATGCCTTTTTCAGTTGTTATGCTCGATATAGAAAAACTGAAAACATTACTGCAAAATGTTGGTGTATAGAATACATAGCGGTTTACGATCGCAGCATCTGTGCAAGAAGAGATAACTGCCGTCCCTACTACACACACACACACACACATACACAACAAACATACATATCGAGATAAGTATTCGTTTATATATATGTATAGATGTGGAAATCTAGAAACGTATCCTTAACTGCTTTGTTCTAGAATGCATATGGAATTGTTGTGAATAAAATAGGTTGCCTCAAAACTAAAACTGTGTCTTTGATAATAAAGCAAACATACCTACATATAGATAAATACTAGAGAGGATTAGAATAACAGCTTTGTTAATCTTCCAACATTGTTTCAAAGTTTTCCATGTTAATTAATGGAATAAAAACACAATTTCAACACAAAATAATTACCAAATTGTAGAGCTTTGTAATGATAATGTGCTTTTGTTGCAAACAAAATACAAAAAACGTAAAATAAAATAAAATACAATAAACAGATTCTTATAGCAGCTCTCCACGCTCTCAGTACTAACACTAAGATTAAGCGGTCGTAGATTTCACTTTTTTCAGGAAAAAAAAAGAACCAGTTTGGAGAAGCGTGCAATATGCATCCACTACCACAATGAAACTTTCTGACCGTATTTTATTCATAAATAATGCTGTAATAAATCGCAGAAAATAGAAGTACTTTCCTGTCGGATATCCCATACATACAGTACATAGAAAATAGAAATTTCAGTGTGTCACTATATTATAATAACTTTAAGTCTACTATAGTGCCACATAATTGATAATAGCAGGAATTGTCCAAAGAATGCGTTACAACCTTTTCACTTTTCAATTGTATTAACGTGAAGATTTTAAACGATTATAAAAAATTTATAGCAAAATTTGGTCCTTGACTATCCTACATTCACCATCCAAACACTTTAGCAATACTTCAGATGATCCCTAGTTTATTTAATCGATAATGTCCTGAACCTGTCGTCCTATATCTATCTATATCTCAACATTTCGACTTGACATATACGGTTGAGCATTCAGGGCGTTCATGAGGAAGACTGAATTGTATTAGGGTTACATACCCGTAAGCTTCTTATATCACAGTACCCATATACACATAACACTAGCAATGTATCAAGGGCTTCAATAGCTCCCTGGTCACTTATAATACCCAATTTCAGTTTATCTAGATACGTCTGTGTATAGATGTTCCCTTTTGTCTTCTTATCTCATCAGTTGGATGAAAAGAGAAACAATGATGGTTGTTTTGTTGGATTCTAAGCAAAATTTAAACACCAAATGCTGAGTACGGCTGATAAATTAACGTTTTCGGTCCATTTCCATATTAGATACTATCTATATCTATCTCGCTCTGTGTTATTTGATTTTCATATGTATTATATTGTAGTACAATTGAATTATACTGGCAAGTGTAAATCTGACGAATAATAGAAATTTGCATTTAAATTAATTACAGTTAAATTTCGACTTACTCAAGTTGATAACAGTATTGATTGAGTGGAAACAACTATCAAGTTGTAAATAAAAATGTGAAATATAAAAGTTTTCATTTTAATAGCACAAAAAATCTTCTACAATATGAAAATACAGTAAACACCGACATTAACGTTTTCTTTGAAATTAAAAACTATAAACGTCTAGTAGAATTGTTCGGAAGTCATCAAATATTGTAATTAAAGTCATAATTAAATTGATTTATTATCATCTAACAAGAAACACTTATTATGGATTGTATAAACAATAATTTAAAATATTTCAAAACGCAGAGAGTTAGTTGGAGATTATTCAACATTCTTACATCCCTATTCTTTTCATAACTATTTCCTCTATGAAGCGACGCGTGAATACAACATCCGGTACCTAGAGGATCGCTGAAATATTAGTCCTTGCATTTACATTAATTACAACCACGACTGAATAATTTCATCAAGAGAGTCGTTTCGGAACAATGAATATTAGTAGAAAACGCTTTGTAATTGCAATTGGATAACTACTACAGGCATAGGGAAAATGGAAAAATTAATGGAAAACAGGCACGAAATGAACAACAATGAATTGTTCATGTTTATTAAAACTTATACTAGGGTGACTATTTTTCATTAGTTTACAGTTTTCTTTCTAATTTCACCGATATAAATGTGTATTTTTCATTCATCTATCAGATGTTCAAGTAAATAAATTGATAGAAAATGCAATACAACACTGATAAATATTGTTACATTTTTCAAGCAATGAAGCGCGTCGTCTACAGTCTGTATTCCTGTTGTGTCCTAGGGTAGTAGAACAAGAGCCGTTATAGGTGTCCTATCGTGTATTCAACCCTCGTATCTGCAAAAGACAGGAATTGATGGTTCTCGGGTTGACACGTGATCATGCTAGTATTGCACGTGTTTATAATCAAGCGATGACATTAGCATTTGTCAAATATCCATCGAATAGCAGAATTTCCAGGTAGAAACCTGGAGCGGAATAGTAATAATAATAATAATAATAATAATAGTAATAAAACAATAACTGCAAAACGAATGATTAGATCTGTACTGATGATAAACAAATAAATCATTGCGATACTGGAGCATTATTTCATATTAGCTCTGGTAATATTTTTTATTTCCAACTGAAAAGATAAGTGTGTGAATTATGGTCGGTATGTTGTATATCCCATTTTTTATACGTTATTAGTGTGTTAGTTGAACAATATTTAGGTAAGGTCAGTCATCCAATTTATACGTAAATTTCTAGTTTTACCATATAGAAATTTGGTACATTCTTATATTTGTTACGGTAATTGTGCACACGCAATATTCAGGAAACCATTTTTATATATAGCGTGCAATTTACACCCACCTATAATGTTTTCTTTGTATTATTTTGTGTTTTGTTAGCTACTTAGTTTCATAAAAATAAATTACTAGAGGTCTTTTTCGATCAAAAATACACAGGCTGGTAACATGCCCGACTTTTGCCGATGTCCGGTTAGTAGTATAGCAGTGCCGATTCTGGGCCACTGTTGAGCGGGGAATTTGAATTTTTCGTTTTGGTGGAGGCGCTGGGAGTTGGAGTGATGGGGTAATTCTCATAGTTGTTGTTGTTGTTATCATCAACTTGTTAACAATAACAACAACAACAACGGGGGGAATTATCCCCGCCTTAACAACAACTCCAACTCCCGGCGCATCCACCAAAACGCAAAATTCAAAATTTCCTGCTCAAAAGTGGCCCAAAATCGGCACTGCTATACTATTCCGGTTTGTCGAAGGGGGTTTCATAGTAGCCAATAAAGTTCACACCTCGTTATATCTGATTATACACGGCGCACGACTTGGTGATGTGGGCGTATCTCTACGGTGGCCTAGTTCTCAACGTGTGTATTTTTGTTCTGGAAAGACCTCTAATTCATTATACATTAGTGGATTTTTAATTTGAGAAAATGGAGAATTCTCAAGACGTCTTTCCAACGCACATAAATTTGCCTCGTACTTTATTTTTCTAAAGATCTAAATACCGTTTTCATAAAGAGAATGCTGAAAAGAAAGTTATTTTGGAACATTTTTTTTTTGTTAAATTCAGTACAAGTTATAGAAAAATAAAAATATTAAAAGTAATAACTTGATTTGTTTTCTTTCTTTATGTTTGTTAAAGCTTTGAATAGAAATGTTATACCGTCGCTTTTTCTTATGGGGCACGTATTCCATTCGCAAACTTAAATATTTTATAATTCATTTGCATTATTCAAGTTGCACGTTAGCTACCTTATTCGATACAGCAAAATGTTGTTTTTATTCAAAAACAAAACAAAGAAAAACCAAGTAGCAAGAGTAGAAATGCTACATACGCCTATACACGGTATGTGGCTTTAAAAGATAAGTTTTAGGCACATTCGAATCGAAATAGTCGAACATTGTCATTTGGACCATAGCCATATCGATACTGCAGATGTAATCTCATTGAATATTTAAATTCACGATAACAACACTAACATTGTTGTTATTGATATAGAAAAGGATATTTGTAGTTTTGAGAAATCGGTTTTCCCAGAAAATATGAAATTCTACGATTACTGCTACAATAGCCCATTGTAATTGGGACAAACAATATAAACAAATACAAAAATAATAAAGAAAGTCTTAATTAACGATTGATTTATCGGGTAAATCACAACAAATCGAAAAATATAAATTAGCGCAATATTAATTGGGAGTTTAGTCTTTAACGGTCTTTTATAGCGTTCTAAAAGCAATATGAAAATCAACGTACTGGTAATTTTGATAGTTTTAGTGATGGAAATACGATTTTCGTCACAATTCTTCTTGAAACGCCATAGAGTAAGTAGTGAAAAATCCCAAATCAAATCATAAAAATCGAAAATTTTCAGAATTACACAAAACTCGATGGAGAACCGTTAAATAAAGAATGCCAAATGATTAGTAGCGATACCAGATTCGATACAAATCAGAATCATCAAAGTGACTTTATTATAAGGTGTAACCGCACGAAAATTGATTTCGAAAGCCCATCTTATGTATATGAACACGAACACGAACAAGATGAGTACTTTGACTACAAGATTGAGGATTTTGATCATGAAGATCAAGATGTAACTGAATTGGAAACCAATGATTGTAACTTAGAGACTAATATGGAACAACCTACGGATGAAAGTAATAACCAACAATCTTCACCACCTTGCAATACTGGGTCCAATAATAATCAAAACAAAGGCAAGTTGTTTTATTGTTATGTTGACGAAAAAGGAGTATACTACTGTACATCAACTGTTCATGTTACAATAACGAAACAATTCAATTTCAAGATAACTCAATCAATTAAAGATGAGTGTTTGACTAAAACGTACTCACGTTCAAATAAAATTCAGGAGATTACAAAATGTATTCAAAACGTTTTAAATAGTTGGTCGGACAAAATCTACAACATTCACATCAAACAACCTAAAAACGTACATAATTAATACTAGAACACGTGTAAGCAACAATTTTCTAACAATTATCGAAAATTTTCTCATATTATTATCAATATAGAAATATTTGTGAATTAAACTTGTATTTTAATAAAACTTCTCTTTCTATCCGGATAAGCTTTCTGTATTAATAAAGAGAGAGTTTAGTATCAGGTAACTGAAGCATTAAAGGTAATAATTATAAATAAGTGCTACAACAGACCAATGTGAAACTCAATTAGCATAATCCCTAATTCCAAAACGACCCGAAAATTATACACTAACAGACACTTTATTGCACTGTGAGCTCGGTTGTTGATTACATAAATTACAATTACTGATTATAAACGGCAATATCTGAATTGTATTTAATGAACGAGAAAGAAAAATCATTGGATTATTTATCTCTTTAATGAATAATACAACTATATTACAATTAAATAAGTCGATAAGGATTTTAATGGTTCGCCATATAAACGGTTTGCATTTTTTATAATAGAACGTAGAGTTTTTGCGATTAAAGACATTATGCGTAACACGTTATAAAATAACCGATACATTTCAAAGATATTTCGTTTAATGCATAGAATTAACTTTAAATTAAAATGCAGAATTTTTATCGCAAACTATACAGTTTTTAAAGACCAACGGCTTAACGAATCTATTATAAAAACATAAGCAGAGATTAATATCAGAGATAAAGGAAAACGTTATGCTTCATTACGGTTGGTAAGTGTTCAACTCAACAGTCGGGACTTGAACCTGAAACGTCTTCTTGTCGAGTAGACATGTTAAGTATGAGTTCCAATCGGTTGATTCGAACTTTCTCAGACTGTAATCAAGCATAAAGTCGCACGTTTTTATCTCTAGATCTATGTTTTTACTAGTGCGCGAATTTCTCACACCCGCCGATTTCCTAAGTGAAGACATCTTATTCGTCATACGTCAACTAGACAGATTTTTTGTTGCCCCATTGTTAACAAGAAGCATTTATTTTTCCTGTATAAAATCTAACGTACAGCTAAAACTTTGAAAAGCAGATGATCATATTATACTCTTGATCAGAGATCTAAGAACTTGAAAGCAATGTTTCTTAATATCGTTGAATTCAGTGAAACACTTACAATACTTTCTAAGTCCACTGAAGCACTAATAAAAATAAATTAGACATTTTTAGTTTATTGTTAAAAATTACTGAAATAATTGAAGAATGGTCGTCACATACATTCTTTACTGAAAGCTTAAAAGCTACCTTTTACAGTTTAAAATCCGTTTCATGTTATCCAAGTCGTTATTGCTTAGTCGATTTATTTTTGTCCCATATTCTTTCATACACCGGATTGAATCCATAATTTCCAGCTAGAGAGTCGTTTGTGCTTGTGAAAATCCTGTTCCCATTAAATAGAGTAATATCAACATATTCCATATTTTGTCATTATAAGTTAACAGTATTGAATTTGTGAAAAAGAAAAATTTGACGGAAAAATCCAGCTACCAACCAACACTATAACCAACATTATTATCATGGGTTGTGATGATACTCTTCCTCCAACACTCATAGCCGTTTTATTACATAGGCCGGTGGATGAGTAGAGAGCAAAGGCCGTTTCTAACAGCCAGAACGTTGTCACAAATCATGTTTAATACTGGTGAAAATTGTGAAGCCATCCCGAGTCGCAGCTTTATCGCTGCTTTAAGTAATACAAATGGCTTTCATATCCCTGATAGAGTAACGCGTATGTATTTTTCTATACAATATTCGAATAGTTTTATCTAATATTAATAATAATAATAATAATAATAAAACAGTTTTATATATAGATTTGTATGCCAAAATTATGTCATCTAAAAGAAATAAATGATTTTTAAAGTGGCTATACTGATTCCGGATAAAATTAATCATATACGGCGCATTTCCGGTGCGGAAACTCTAAGATAACTAGACTTATTCCCGAGCGCATTTCAAATACGTAAAGTTTAGGAAACTTGCATGGAAGTTTGGCAGTGAAGTTTTCGGGATATCTATCGTGATTTCTCTATCTTTCGTCTTACTTGTTTTCTATTTTATTTTTTATTTTTTTTGTTGTGTGTTTTGTGGTTTTGTAATTTCAAGAAGAACCGATCGAACTGCAATAAATTTCTTAACATTAATGATCCTTTTAGTTTAAAAATAAATAAATAAATCAAGAAAATAGTAATAAAAATCGTGTCGTCAAGGAGAGCAGACATTTCCAATATTCCAATAGTGAGTAATTTGATAACGAGCAAAAGTTCAAGACATCGAATAACATAATTCGTAGAATATTGAAGATGGCGTCCAGGAAAAAGGAACACTCTAGCTTAGGGTGTATTGTAGTTTCCACTTTTGTTTGTTTGTTCCTGTCAATGTCATCTCTAGAAACGATGGATTCCACCTCTAAGCAGATTTTCGTCTGTCTAAAATGAAAGAAGAGGGTATAATGAGAAACTGGATGAATCAATAATAAAACTTTCTAGTTTTTTTGTATGGTTTTCGAGAGGTGGAAGAGGAGGAGGAGGATATGTGTTCATGCTGTTAATATTATTTTGCCTCTGTCACGCTTTAGAATGAATTTTACAAATTTGCGTTTTAAATGAGTTACCTTTTAACATAAACATGGGTATATAACTGTAGATGTGGATAAAATCTACCAGACAAGAGAACAATATTCAATCGTTTTATCTGTATTGCTCCTATTTCTAGGTGAACAATGTTCTCTCGGTTGTATCGCTTTGGAAATTTCTGTTAAATAACCAAATATTTTCTGTAATTCTATGCATTTCGTGATCGATTGCGTTCCAACGGCTTTTTCCAGTTTGAAAATGTTAAAATCGACCGTATCCACCGCCAAATATCCATCATTTAACCCAACCCTTATATTTAGATACCGGACTGATATTCAACATCCATCGATGTTATTTTTGAAACACAATAGGGATACGCACGTGATTTGAATAAAAAGTATCATAATTTCACGTTTTCCCCCTATACTTAAATAAACTTATCGAATCTACCACCAACTGTTCGAAACAATGTGAAAATTGCAGGTTAATTATTCAAACGACTAAAAATATTTGCAAAGAGCTTAATAATTTTGGTGGTTTTGTTGTGTTCACCTTTTACATTCTAAATTAGGCATTGGTACCTACAAATATAAGCTGCCTTTGAATGTAATACATACAAAGGTTTAACGTTGCCAATTTATTGTAGCAATATCTGATTTCTAAATGGACTTTGGTTACGCTCGACCGGTTAAAATGACCAAAGTTGGACGTTTTACGTGCTGAAGTTTTGTTATAGATACCGATTGGAAACTGTTTATGCAATCAGTGCCCGTAGATTTTCCGCCTATTTCAGTCGATCCTGATATGCTCTCTGAGCACACAATCCCAATTTATGTTTTTTTTGGCTCTTCTTTTTGTTTGTTTTTTTTTTTTTGTTAACTAAAGTGGAATTTTCCCAATCAATAACCTCCACAATACTCTACTATAAACAAATAATAAATAATGGTGAACATTTTTCTATTGATTGAATCATAAAGTTAACACACATTAAATTATCGACCAATTTGTTCAGAACTGAACATTTTCACTAACCATTCTAACAAAGGAAACAGTGAATGTCAAGACCTGTTATTAATATTAAAGTGGATATAAACGTTTTTACATTATGATTACAAAGTTTGAAGAACAAAAACAATATCATCAAACAAAAGCTAGTGAAGGTTGGAAGAGTAACGGGTAAGTTAGTTCAGCATTGTTCAGTTAATGATTGGTAGACAGCTACATAGAAGGAGGGTCCTGGCAATTTGATACGTTTCGTTAATGACGCAATCCGAGCTTGTATCTCTGTATGTATATAACGGAAACACAAAGAGAAAGATAGAGGAATCATCCGGACTTCAACCGGTTGTTCATATCGTCCTTTAACGTCCTTGTCCTCTCTACTATGTCCATTTACTCCTAACCAGGGTGTCTAAGTGTCTATTCATTCTCCTTATGGTCTTGTTTAGGTCCTTTTTTCCTAACAAACCATTAATCTTTAAATACTGATGGTTCTACACAATACTCAGTTCACTGTAAAAAAGTTGTTGATTTATTTTCATTTGCACTGACCACTGAGTGATCACTAAAATGGAAGAATATGTTGCAATCGATCATGAACTCGTTCCTTATCTATAAATTACGAAATTATCTTTAGAAAAATAAGAAACTACACAGCGTTTGTTCTCTTTTACTTTATACGAAACTGAAGTGTAGTCACGCAAATTTTTGTTTGTCTTGATTCTTTTTATTTCAGTAATCAAAGTAAAATCCTTTCCAGTAATAAAACCACAAATTCCGAGTGTGTCTTTGTATTGTGCACTTTGAGATAGTTCAAAGTTGTGTGTTAGTATAACATAGAATAGTATGTTTGTATATGTATGTTACAACTCTATGTTCACGACTCACGTTCACTTACATGGTAAATCCTTTAGATTTAAGGAATGAAAGCACACAAAGCAATTGGTCGGTGGTAATACACATGACACGTGCAGATTTGCTTAATATGAAACGAGAATGGATTTGTATATTGTAGGTAGGTATGCATAATTTCGAAATAAGGTTTTATCCCTAACGGACATATTTTTAATCCTATTAAAGCCCAACGATCGGGCATGAATTTTTCAAAAAACAATTTTCCAAACGTAATAATTATCAAATTATTGTACTGGTTAATCATTTATTATAGAGGAAAATTGGACTACACTGTATTGATTTGATGTTATTTCAACTGTCTTCAAAGTCGAAGATGATGCATGCAGGAGTGCACATGAACAAACATCTCTATATCTCCCTAATTCTCTATATCTTCCTTAAAATGTTATTTGATCATTAAGTACAAGCTGGTCCCGTTGTTGACACAGTTGGTTCTGACAGCATACATTATGTTGTTAATTTCCATTACAAAATGTTGTGTTATATAACATTGAATTGAATTTATTGTACCAATAATGCAACAATAATATTTTGGAAAAAGTAATCATGCAAACAATAATGTTTTAACAATCAAAATATTCTTGATTATCCCCATTCTTTTGTGGCAATTACTGTAAAATCTGTAATGTTTAAACTATATTTGAGCTTAAGATAGCATGCACACTAATGAAGGAAATGTCAATAACTGACAACCAAGAAATTTGCATAATGTTAAAGTACTATGGGTCGTCATCGACTTTTTTTTAACTTTGCATATTTAGAAACAATGAGTCTGTCCGTCGATTTATCTTTCTTTTGTCTCAGTGCAACAACTTACAAATCCTACTCCCTTAGTAGTACTTTGAATTAGTGATAAAATAAGAGAACACGTATGGTGATAAATAATCTACTTATAGAATGGTGAACTCGCCTTTTCGCTTCAACTTTGACGTGAGCCTTCCTTTATCAACCACATAATTTTTGTCTGCTACAAGTCTCCAACTTAGTCAACAGTTGTTCTGCATACAAAATGTGCATGAAATCTATCAGTCTGCTGTAAGAAAAGTTAGACAGCGGAAAGAAGGTAGAGTTCGAAGTAGTCTAAAGTCTAAAACGCAACCCAAGATTGCAACCACTGAAACACCTGATCTGGAGAAAACATTCTATCTGCCTGTTTAAAGAGAAAACTACAATAAAAATTCAGCAAGATTGTTGCTGCTCATATTTTTGTCTCTATTAAGAACCGTAATTTTTGTTTCTGAGCCGTATATCTTATGATTCTCACATATTGTACGTCTTTTCATATCCTTTTCATGATATCACACTCTACATATAAAATCAATGTTTGAATATATTTTTTTTGCAACGGTCTTTATTCCTAACCCCAACTAACTAAAGTGTGGTTAAATTCTAAGCAAAAAACAAAATTGCTGACATCCGTTTGTTATATGAAAGATGGTTGATTGACATGAATGCTTATTTTTAGAAAATAGACACCTTCTATATGATAAGACGTGACCTACAGTTTTTTGAACTTCTTTCAAGTAGCTAAACAGGTGAATGAAACAAAATCTAGTGTTTTTATAACAGTTTCAGTCCTCTATAATTTTCGAGCGAGTATGTAAAGCTTTCAAATAAGTAGAAAAAAAAGATGAAATAAAAACCCAGTGTTTTTTCATATCATATCCGTATCTTCTCTATACCTCTATATAATTCACAATAAAGTGCTGAAGGTATACGTCCTTTGTGTTTCCTTAAATCTATTTAGTATTGAGCCACTTTCATAGATAATTATAGACGAAATGGTGATTCTTGATTTCTCATGAAATAAACGTACTGTACAGGCTGGAAACACTCCTATCCGGCAACCAGGAGTTCCGTATTCAACTCCCGGAGGTCGAACTGAACTTTTTCAGACTGTCATGATAGATAAAGCTTTACTTCCTTGTGTCCAATATTGAGTAATTAATTCTTCACCAAAACTATAAGCGAGTACTTAATGTAGGAATATTGGCTCAAGTGCTGGGATACCGCCAGCATTATCACAAGAATGTAACTCATTAGATGAGCTAAACACAGCTGTGATCAGGCAACGTGTAGGGAGAACAGGTTCAATCGTCAATCCATGATGTGCTTTTAAAAAACTTTCGTACACTTAATTAGTGCACCTGAGTAAGAATAGATGTGACACAAAATTATCTATAAACTGATAGTTTGTCTAAAAGTTTATTGTCAATAATAGTCAGCTATGATTATATTAAGCAGCGATCACGCTGTATCATTTATCTCATCTCTACTTGTTCGATTTTGTCTGAAAACAAATTCAACGACTTTCGCTGTGGTAAATTTAGTTGAATGCCTCGAAGGGGCAAATAAGAAGAACATTACACAATTTGAAATCCAATTAACTGTTGGTGTATGGGTGATACTAGTATAGATGCATTCCATACAGTTCAATTGAGCTTGAGATTCTCTAGGATAACACACAGTTGCGGACACGATCGGAAAGTTTCATTAATGAAATGTATACTCCCTTCTAGCCCATTTCCAGAATATAAAGTTTGCAATTTATTAGTGACATTGGATTATGATATTGTGAGGAACGAATTTTAACAAAGTCAATTCGCTACTATCGTTACAAATATATATAGAAGTTTATAAATGATGATGATACTAATAACGGAAATCTTTTATTACTATTATTATTACTATTATCGTATAAGTTTTGGAACAGGTTCAACGATATAATTGATCTGGTTGTATGGTATCTAAACTTATTACACATTAAAACGATAGAAAAGATAAGAGTTGAATCAACTTAAACTTTCAATAATACATATTTGACCCCATAATCCTTACTTACTTTCAAACTAATCCGGTTTGGTTTTTCCATTTAACCCTCAAACAAACCACTTTTATAGTTTAGAAATATCGATAATACATATCTACTATAAATAGGGAAACAATCTCTACAATTGCAACAATTCATTGTTCTATTTTTCATTTTATATCTTCTTCCTACAACTATTATTCCAACAAACTGAATATAAGAAACATAGATAGATAGATACATTTTACTAATGATTTCCAAGATATGCTGATCGAACAGGAAAAGGGAAAGCTGCAATCGTCAGCAGTTTCCAGTTCACTTAATCTCAGAGAGAGGCCTGACGAATTTCACGATTTCAGCCTCAGTTTAAGTTTCCTGAGTATAGATACTGTATTGGATTTCTATTTGTTGCGTTATTTTTCTATTGAGGACGTTGTTGTTTTTTGTTTCTGTTTTGCTTGTTCGTGTTGTAAAGACACCAACCATGTCATCACAGATTCTAAACATACCCTGAAAACTATATCTCTATTGGGAGTCCCTTTGGCCATTTGGATTAGCCACTAAATTTATATTTCAATCGTAAAAACATCTACGCGTTGTGCATTCAAAGATAAGATTGCTATTTATCCATATCAAAACCATGGTAAATGTGGTACAGTTACAGTTTTATTCACTCATTCAACTCTTGATAGTGCAACCATTCTATGCGGCAATGATAAAAAATTCATTTTGTTTATAATTCTTCTACTGAACTACTCTGCTTTGTCTCGAGAGTAATACAAGTTTTTATTATTAGAGCAAACAAAGTTATAAACTTTAAAATAAATGACTTTACTGACAAACGAATGTCTAATCCACTTTAATAGCAAAATTATAGTATTTGAATTATTGTTGATGCTTTCAAAGCGTATGAGCTAAGCTCTCTTAATTCTCTGATTAACGAAACTAAGAACGGAAACAATATTACGGCAACGCCGAATTTCGTCCAACTTCTTCCAAATTCTAAAGACAGTCGGTATATTGACAAAGTATGTGTTTTTGTTTGTCTTGTAATTTATCCACACTACTGAGACAGGAGTACTTTATTGCTAAATTAAAATCTTACTGTTTCTAGTCAATTGTTAACATTTGCTTAATAAGTAATAAAACAAAGTCTGCTCGAAGATTATCCTCTATGTTTAAGATATAAAATTCACTACATGTAGAGACATCTTTAAAAGTTCGAAAATTGTTAATAAAGTCCGCTTAAAATCTAAATTTAATGTTGATCCACCTAATATGATGACAGTCAACTATTCCACAAACTATTCTAATTAAAAATAATTCAATACAAACGTTTACTTTGACATAATTTATGCAGATATAATCACTTTGAGTGGGAATTGCAGCATCCTGCATATCCCTTTTCAAATAAAACCATCAAAATTATTTATGTTGCGTTATGGCGATAACAGTAATGAGTTTTATCGTTTGTGCTGAATGTTGATATTTGAATATGGACCAGAAGTGGCATTTATTGTTGTTGATTTTATTTTATTGTTTCTATATAAAATAAAGTACAATAAATTACAATATTTTGACAATGTTTTGAATCGATTTTGTCTACATTATCGCAAATTATTTCAACTTAATTAAAGCTTTTTGTATATAAAACTGTTCAACACTGTACTTGAAATATAAAAGCTCCCTTAAAATTACAAAATAGAGAAAACTAGAAGGAAGACGAAAAAAAGCATAAGAATAAGAGACAACTATAGTAGTTTTAAGCTTTGTAAGATATTCCGGTGGCACTGTTCTTTTAATTTATTGCATGTGTTCTGTAATAGAGACAGTAGTTTCACAAGAACGTGTGGACAGTCGCCAGAAGAGCTTTACTCTTGGTAATTACAATGAATGTACAACAATATAAATATAGTGGAAGTTTTCACAGAGACAACGTATATTTGAGTTTAAAGGCATTAAACTGACGTGTTGGATAGTTTTTATCCATTTTCTGGAGTAAACATTAAAAAACTACAGAAAAACAATAAAAATGATGTAATTACGTGAAAGAAGAATCAACTAGAATGAAAACTTTATACTTATCAGAATCGTAAACTAATTGGATTCAAGTTAATAAAAGGAGAGAAATATAGTTTAACTCAAAAATTGTTTCACTTCATTTTGAGTTGATTACACTCTTAGAAAGACCGATAAAACTTTACGATCGTTTCTTCTTCATTAATTCGTTACTGCTGCAGCAGTGAATTGTCATCGACGCGACAAATTAACTGCAATATTTTGTTCAAATAACTTCAATTTGTACATAAATACACTCATACAACAATTATAAAATTGTTTACAATATTAAAAGTAAAGTTAACACTTATAATATCAATAATGAATGTTACATATTTAAATTGAAAACAAATAATCGAAATGCATTTTCCATTTTAATTTGATCAAAATTACGAAACTTTACGAAGCATAACATGCCTGTATATGTGTGAACAGTACCAAGTGTTAATTCTAAATCAGGCTATTATGGTTTGTGGTTGGTTTCTCTGTTTCGAGTTGAATAATTTTCAATTTGAGCTTTCTAGAAGATTAAAATTAAATTAACGCCAAATGAACGAATGTTCGTACAATTTCCATTCAGCATATCATAATCCACAACTTACTACGTAGAAAAAAATAGGTCTTCTCTACAGTGTGTGTTTATACAGACTTGGCGTTTTTAATACGAACATAGGACACACACACTCTCAAGAGTTTCGCGTAAGTTAGAATGAGATATGCACAGAATGAGTGGTCAAAAGTCGAATCATTCCGACTCTTGACACTTCCCAGTCTTAGACCATTCGTGAACATCATACCCTCTTCCATTTACAAAAATTGTACTTAATTTTTTCATCTTTGTCAAGACTATAATGAAACATCGGCGGCTGAATGTATCAGAAAAAGAACGAACTGCGAAACCCCTAAGAATGGGGGTGGTGCTGGTATGTTTTCTATGTTCTTATTAGAAACGCCAAGTCTGTAGGTTTTGAATTAAGTAAATGCATTTGTATTGCAAATATACTTAGAATGCATTAGGCATAAGATGCACATTTACGACACATCGTAAAATATATTATGTCTTGTTTTCGAGCATAATTGAAATTAAGTACTGTGTCTACACAGAGGCGTAGGAAACATCTAAGGGCGGTGACTGCGAAATTTACTTTACACAAAGTACCTAAAGAATCAGTACCTGATGTACCAGGCCACCTACTTCTACCTTTTATTACTTTATCACAGTAGATTGTTGAGTTTTTGAAAAGTAGAGTGTCTTTACAGAGCTTACATACAGTGTTAATGATTCGGCCACACCTAGCTGATAATGTTTGCACTGGATTTTTCGGTGATTTTATCGAGCTGTACAGATCTTTTCCATGTTTGTGGAAAATAAAAATAAAAGAGCATACAGCGATCGTAAAGTAAAATCAGCAGCTTATGAAGTCATGATCGAAAATATGCAAGAATTCGATACAGATGCAAATCGAGAAACTGTAATAGAAAAATTAACGTCTTGGAGCGTGAAAGGCGGTCTTTAGCCTACACCCAGTCGTTGGGACTCACTACAAGGATCCGCTTAGTACTCCCTGTTAGATCTCGTTGTAGGGAATTCAGGATAAAACTCAGAGAACCACTGATACTGGCTCTGCACTATTGAGTCTTATTCAAACGATAGTAGATCAGTTACTATGATTTGTTTCCTATGATTATTCTGACAACTTAAGGTAATGGCATAGATTACAAGATTAAAAGCTTTCTTAATTCGATAATTTCCCGCAAAATTAATAGATATTTAGCTAAAATTAATAGTTATCCGTAATTTTACTATATTTCAAAACAAAAATTAGTGAGAATAATAAATCTTGATCATAATAACAGTAAAATGTGTTTAATTTATGTAATGCACCCAATATCATTACAAACTTTATTTATATCCTCTTATGTAGCATATATACCTTGAAAGATTATTTGAAATAAACGATCATTCTACTTTCCATTTATTACTGTGTTTTCATCGGATTAATCTTCATTTATTTTATTTCAATTCCATTAAAACAACTTCGTGTACTTTACGAAATTTCTCACTTATTTCCATTCAACTTTATAACAATTTTGTTAGGGGAAGCAGATTAACAACTTTATCTAAGTGGACATTATTTTTTTTCTTGTTCCATTTATTATGTTGAAATATTAAAACATGAGTTTGTACTAATGTTAGTGATTGTACTCGTTAGTGGGTGTATGTAAATAAAACACACATCTATAGATATGTACATTTGTACATACAATGTGCCATCATGGATGTATATAAAATCAATATATTGCGGTTTGTACATATGTTCTTATGTATTTATGGCCTGTCAAAGTTTGAAACATGAAATAGTTGACTGGAACACCAACATATAAAACCATCAAAAATTCATTAGTAACTCATTAATTTGAAATTTTGTTGATTATAGTTGAATTTTTTACTAGTTTTTCTACACTTCGGACACTTATCGATGTTAAATAATTGTATACCTACACAAATTAAAAATGAATCTATAACAACTTTTACGTGAAAGCTTTCTATATATGATTTATCAAAAGCAAACAATCTAGCAGAAACAAAGAATTATCGAGGGAAGCCAAAACAAAAAATTTATCGATAGTAATTGATTGGAACTGATTCAAAATCAATATATTTCATCTACCGTAATTTTGTTGAATTGTAACTGTAAATACGCTTACACAACTCAAAAATTCAATTATGAATTTATTCCAGATTATTAATGATAATATCAAAGCACTACTAGCAACAGTCTTTTATATAAAATAGAAGAAAAGTAATAGTTTTTGGCACAATTCAACCAAAATTCTAAAAATCTTGCCAACGTATATACAAATTGCTTCGTCGTCAACTGTATCATTATTAAATTTGAATCAAATTATGGATAATAATGGTATGGATAATAGAAAAGTAACAACAATAGCGCCATCATTCTATTCAACTCTTCCACGTTGCTAAGTAATAAACATTACAAACACCTTTAATAACTGACAATTGAGAGACGTTTTGTTGATATCTTATTCACCTGTTTTTGATTATTTCAACGATAACAAATTTCATTTAAAATGATAAAACTGTGAGTATTCCTGTGTAATTAACACCTGCCTACATCTGAACTATGCAATGGATGGATCGCCTGATAAAAGTAATTCAACTATTTATAATAAGTTGAATACAGAAACTGATTTTACTGATAATAACCGGTAACAAGATTGTAAATAATAAAAGCAATATTTAATTTTTTATTAGCAATTCAGACAAACTGAAAATATGACTGGCAGTATTCTAACAACATTAAATACCGTTCAAAAGAAATTACAATTATACAGAAGTCAGAGGAGGAATATTAGGGATTTGTGTGGCGATATTGATTGTATTGTGAATAATTTGAAAGTGGTGACGAAAAAGCTGGATAATTGTAAAGAATTGGAGACTTCGTTCGAAAATAACTGTTTAAATATGGATAATGTGAGAGCTGAACATGAAAAACGACTCAAACACATTAATTCGAATTGGTGGGATATTTATGATATGTTATAGAAGAGATATTTGCAAATTTTATTTATATTTCTAATAAACAAATGGTTAAATTTTAAACATTAATAATGATTGTTGTAAAATTGTATTAAAATTTTATTTGATTTTATCTGAAATTGGCAATTTTCCATTTCAAAAATTCATTTCCACATTTTCCTGTTGTTGTATTACCAATTTTCGATTTACCAGGAATCAGACGATAACTTTCCAGACTGACTTCCACCACCATTCCCAAATATCCATACAGATGGACAAAAAAAAAAAAATACAAAACACTTTCCAGTTTCCGGAATCAACAAAAAATTGGATGTTTTTTCTTCTACGACTATCACCCAATGTGTTTTTCTACTTTTGATATTGATTCAACATTGTCGACGTTTTATTGTTGTTGTTGTTGGATTTTTTACAAACCTATGGTTTATATCAATTGTAAACAAAAACACGAGTCTATTTGAAAAATGTAATTTTTATATTTTATTTTACATTATTTGACAATAACACATTCATATCTTATTCACAGTATTTTTTGTTTTTTTAATTATAAGTCAATCAGTGACTGTTTTTGGTACATGTATGAAGCAACATGCACAACAATTATTGGTCAATGAAGTTGGATTGTACCTAATAGCATATTTACAATGTTAAAAACGGAAAAGTTCACTTTATTACAGTCAAAATAAATGCTACAGGTAGAATCCTACTTCAAAATTAAGAATAAAATAATAATAATAATAATAAAAACAAATAGACGAAATAATTAAGAAATATGATACAGATTTCAATATAAAAACAACGACTCTTTTGTTTCAATATTTACATATATTACTTTATATATTTATAGATTTCTATATATTTTTCTTTAATTTACAATACTTCATCAATTACAGAGATTTACAATAGCATCAAATATAAACGATCTATTCTTGTCAAGATTACAAATTATCCTCCTTTCGAACAAAAACAAAAATGTAGTACAGCATGTTATAGATCAAAATTTATCACAATTTCCTGAAAATTCAACAATATTTCCAAGAGAAGAAGAGAATTTTACAAGTTTTTCTTTAAAATTTGTTTCAACTTTCACGTAGTGTTCATATAAAAATAGTAACTTTCAAGAAATGCTTTTTTTGGTGAAATAATCAATGAGATCTCTGATAAAATTACAAGAGTCTATGCAAATATTTACAAAGATTGCCAAAGTTTTTACAAAACAATTTGGGGAAATGTTACGAAAAACAACACCCATTTCAAGTATCGTTTTATTCTACTGATCAGAAATGTAAGAATCGCTATTTTTAAGTTGTGTTTGTAATTTTTGTAATTTAATAAACAATCTTTTATCGTTAAATTTAAATGATATGTAAATATTGATGTTTTGGTTTGTTTTAAATACTCAAAATGGGTGATGGGAGATGTGGTAGAAATCTACAAAATTGTTAACAATTTTAAAAAATTTACCATGAAAACTTACAAATTATAAAAAGTATGGAACAAGAAATCAGCCTTTTTAATAAAGGGAAGCTAAACAATTATATTAAAATTTTATTTAATTTTTCTTTTAAATACAATTTAAAAAAGACAATTCTTAAAATTAAAGGTGACTATTTTAAATATTGAAATTCACCCGTTTTATCATCAAATTTTTTTTTTTACATAACAGTTTTAAAAAATAATATCACACGCACTTTGATAAAGTTCTCGTGCCATTAATTTGTTCTTTTTGTTTGTTTTTTTTTAAATACAATCACAGAGCACATTGGCTAATTATTTCATTGTTTGTTTTTATGAAATTGTACCACCCTGTTGTTGGTCACTGGTGTCTTTACGTTGCAAATTACTACTAACCATATTTGTAATTCCAGTATTATTGTTAATATTGTTGTTGTTGTTGTTGTTGTTGTTGTTTGTTAACTGGATCAAAGGGGGACCTTCGAAATGTATATTAACCATTGGTGTGCCAGGATAGTCCGGTGGTGGTGACACCCTTGGTACCCCAGCTTGTCCGTTCTGTCAAACTTTATTACGCATCTCATAAGCATTACGATCATATGCTCCAGCATATAATTCTGGATGATTATGACGACTATAATTATTTACAGGTGGTGCTGTTGCTGTAAAATTTTTAATTATTTATCATTATTATTATTATTATTGTTATTGTTTATTGAACAATAACAGAAACGCTACCTTTAGGAGCGTGATATTGCCCCCTACCCTCACCATATCCTGCACGTGGACCTTGACTAGAAGCAGGTCGTGTTGATCTATCTCTACTCCTGCCAGCATGAGCACCATGATGAGCACCACTTGCATGATGCGGTGCACCATGATGATGACGCTAAAATTATTATTATTCAAATGATTTATTTTGGGAATTATTAGAAATTTACCATTCGTCTTAGTGTATTCATAGGGCGCCGTAAAGTCTCACTAATTCTTCTAGCTGGTCTTTTCTTTGGATTTGATGAAGGTGTATGTACGGCACAACATTTTATAAATAAACCCATAAATATAATAAAAGCAATACCCATAAGGAGGACAGCCCACCAATATTCAGTCACCCATTGGGCTACACTGAGTAATGTTTCACGATTTAATAATAAATTCATTAAACGAACTAGAGGACCATCAGCATCTACTGCTCGACATTTTAAGAATACATCACAGTATCCCTGAAATGTTTTCAATTTTTACTAAAAAATTTTCAAATAAATTGATTAATTTTACCTGGAAATTATCACAGGGTGAACCAGGTCTTAAACTGATACCACCAGGTGGTAAACCAACTTTATCAGCAAATTCACTTGTACTACGACAAATATCCGTACCATTCTGACATGCTAATTCACATAATCGTCTTTTATCAATATTTGGATGATCTTGTGTTGTTAATGAGCATGCTTGTAAATTCCATTCTAAACAAATTGATCCTGTACAATCACCTTTTATACATAATTGTGTACCATTATTACAACGTGTTTTATCTGGTCGTGGTTTGGGGGTTGGACATTCAGCTGAATCACCATTACATTTCGATGACATTGAACAATCTGATTCTGATTTACAAATTTCATGTGCATAGTCTGGTACAAATTGACAAGTTTCACCACTACAACATGGACCTTGACTTGGACTGTGTATGTAACAAAACAAATTATTGTTTTAATGGTATTCTTATCAGTTATTCTATGATTAATTAAATTACCTGCATTGGGTATTAGCACGACGTTTACAACCTTGTGCAGTTTTATTAAAACCACGATCTTCATCACTTAATGTTCTTGGATAACAACATTTATCTTTACATTCATCATAATCATAACCACAATCACATTCTTCACCAGCTTCAACAATTTTATTACCACAGAAAGCACCTTCTGATTTTGTAAAACAATTACGTTTCTTATTGTCTTCAATAGCATCAAGTACATGTGAAATATTGCCAACACTACAACTAGAGAATTTGCTATTATTAGGACGATCACCACTAGTTGCCGATGCAAACATAATGAAATTTCCATTAAGACCACCTGGACGACATTCTGGTGGATAATCATGCTATACAGAATAATATTACACAAATTAATTTTATTATTTTACAAAATTTAACAAATAACTTACAGGTGAACCAAAATTATGACCAATCTCATGGGCTAATGTTAATTGTGATACTTTCGGTGGTACACGACTATTATAATTAACAAATGTTATAATACCGGTATTTAATGAACGTTTTGTTGATTGATACATGCCACCAATTGTTTCTGTATAAGTTTTATATTTTTCACAAATACCACCAGAAGCACCCGAAGCACTAGCCACCCATGCTAAACCTAATGTACCACCAGTAAAATCACGATAAGTGAACACATAGGCTAAACAGAAATCTTCGTGATTCCCTAACGAATGTATATTTAAAAAATTACTAACATCAATATTTTCAATACAAAATTGATTCATTTCTGTACATGGACGATGTAAACATCGACAAGATGTATCATCATCAACCTATAAAAAAAACAACAAATTTCATCAATTTTGTGTCGATATTAATTTCGAATATTTACTTTTATTCTTTGTACTTCAAATTTAATATTTCGATGTTCACTACGACCATCAAATTTTGTATCACGATAAATATAATTAACGGCAGTGACATGATGGGCTATTAACGATAGAATTTCTTCACGAACTTTCTCGTTAATCTCACTCTCTTTCATTGTATGTGTATGCTGGAAATTAAATTTTATTATTATTTATTTCTATAATTAAATTATGAACAATTAGAAATTTACCTCTGTAAAACCTTCTTTTATATGTCGCCAAATTAATGGATCAGTTTGAATATATAATGAACACGTATTTCTATTTTCATCTCTTCTTGTAGCTCTTTTATGTCTTTTATGTTGTTCAATATTCGCTTCTTCTGTATATTTATTATATTTATCTTCATAATTATTGTAACTATTATTATTATTAGTTTTTCTAAGATTATCAACAGGTTTCTTTGATTTTTTGGCAGATTTTATTGTTGGTGGTGGTGGTGGTGGAGATGGTGCTGGATCATCATCAACACCAGAATTTTGGATACGATCCATCCATTGGATGATCTCATCATTGATACCACAACCTGCTGAATGACCTGGAATAAGAGCAATTTTTTTTTTTTAAACAAAAAGACTACGGCAAGAAACATGAAAACTAACTTGCCCAAAGCGAAAAGAAACATTGATCTAAATATAATTTCGTTAAAACAATAGAGGGATGGTAGATTAGATTTCTACATGTATATAGCAAGAGAGGAAAAAATTTTACAATTTAGTTTGAAATTTCAATAAATAAAATCGATTATTAATCAACGAACGGAGATTTAACGATTCTGGTTGATTGCTTATCGTCGTTAATTAACATGGAAAAAATTACAAAAAGTACTATTATTTATATAACTTTAAACTTAATCTTTATAGCTTTGTATAGTTTTCTTATTCCCATTATCTTTTACTGTTGATTAAAGTGAAAACAACTTAATTAAGTTTTCAACATCTAGACGATTTTCTCTGTCTCTTTAATAATAATACTTCATGACTGATTCTTCCGCGAATCAAACATTTTTAATTCTATTATTATTAAATTTACATAATAACAAAACAATTATTTTGAGTTTTTTAGATTAAAATAAACCTCTTATATGTTCTTGTGCAAATGTTATTGTAATTTCCATAGTGAAACCTTCAACAACCGGATATCCGTTGTATGTACAATCATACAACGTCACTATTATACCAAAGTTGTAACGTCTGTATTCATCATACAATTGTAAAAACTTTATTTTTTAATAAAACAGTGACTATATTTACCTTCCCTTAAATGTGCATATGGATCTTCTACGTGATCTTCATGATAAATCACTGAATGGAATGTTCGATTAGGGTGTGTTTTATGTGGGAAATAATGATGAGCTTTTTCAACAAAATATGATCCTTTAGGTGATACAATCTTCCCTTCAAAAACACCATCAATTAATGAACCAAACACCGAACTACCAGGTTCACCTACAATTTCATAAAATTAATTCTATCTATAGATTAAAAAATAATAATAATAATCAATCGATAGTTATCAATCATAGTTGGGAAGCTTTCAAAACTTCTCTCTAGATATTATTAAATTTGAGAAACGTCTGTTAATGTTTTCTTGTATTAAAATAAGTTTGGGAACAAAACCGTTCTATAGAAACTTTCTTAAGGAAATTTATAATAAAAGACTTGGATTTGAATACTTAAAATTTTATTTTAAACAGAATCAAACTCCTATAACAACAAACTCGTTTCTATTCAACTATTCATATTTTTTTTTTGGTTTTTATGAATAATTGGACAAAATATTTGTCGATAATGTTTACAAATACTAAAACCATATCCCATGCAAAAACAAAACGAAAATCGTTCAAGTGTTAACATAAATATATGTAAAACTGGAAAGAGATCTATTTCCAAAGCTTGAAATTGAAAAACGCACAAAAGATAAGGTAAACAAAATGGTTTTTCTTATAACAGTTGTATGAACAAGCTTCAAAAAGATAAAATTAATTTAATTTTTAAACAATTTGTTGTTGGTGTACGGAAATGTGAATTAATTCAGATATGTAATTAACAATTAAAACAATTCTAGGAAATTGTTTAATTTATCAAAGTATTTCACATGATCATAAGTCGAGAATTTCATTACGAAATATTTGTTTTTTATCGTCAAATCAGGACCGGCTTATTCAAGAATATGCAACTGTAAACATATTGTAAACATCTCGGTTTTCCGGTTTTATAGTAGACTTTGGATTATTTTCTTTGAAGTACCTACGTATTTCAAGCTATTAAAGTTCATGAAAAAAGAACAACAATGATGACCAAAAATTTTAGATCAATGTAGGAAAATCATTTTTCTTTCAAAACGTTACGCGCTTGTTTAATAAAATATAAGAATTAGGTTTATAATTAGGATTACCTAGGCAATCGTCTAGAATCATCAAAAATTTTAATGTTATAGTAGAATTCCGTTTGAAATACACAATCAATCGAAACGGTCGATGTTCGATTGAGATGGTGGGGGTTCCATAATAGCATATGAATTGTAGAAGTGGGGATGGTGGCGTAGATTTCGATCGATGTATTTCTTTCAGATTTCCACTCTAGGCTGATTATTTTTTCCAACGGATTTCAGAGTCGTTTTCAGCTTTTGTGTGCCAAATTTATTACACGATTCCAAACAATAATTATACATACAGCAGAACCTCGATTAACCGTTTCGTTTATTTTTTTGTGGGTTCTGAACACAAAATAAGAAGATGACACTCCATTTTTAAATAGTCTTGTTCCTAGAAGACTTAGAACCAGAGCCGGATCTAGGGTGAGGCAAGCAAGGCATTCGTCTTGAGCGAAAGACACGAGAAGGCGCCTCATTCACTAATGTTACCTCAGGTGACAAAATTCGTAGATCCCGCTCTGGTTAGAACAGAACAAGAAATAAAGATAAAATTACTGGTGCCAACGTGCAGAAAAATGTGAGACTTCTCTAAAAGAATCTGAAAAATGTGTTTTAAAATTGCATAAAATATGTAGGAGCGCTGGATTGTTGAGCACCAACTATATTCGAACCGGCCCTGGAAAGTTACTCATGTAAGTATGCAGAGAAACTATAAATTTCAGAAAAGTCAAATAATTTTAAAATTTTCTGAAAAACCAACTGCTATAAGAAGGGAAAAAAGCAGTTCACGCTTCAGTGGAAATTGTAACCAGGCCTGACAAAAAAGGGGGTACATTCGGTACAAATTACTGAGGGCCAAACCTCTATGTCGTTGTAAATATTTATAATGAAACCTCATTTTTGGGGCTGACAGAAGAATTTTATCGGGACACGTGGCAACATTTCACCGGGCTCCAGCTTCGTTCTTGGCGACCCTGATTGTAACTAAAGACTATTACAGACAAAACCTAGGTACAGTTACGAGAATTTGTATCAACAAGAAAAAAAATAAACATTGTCTACCTCTATTGGTTACACTTTACGATAATTTCATATCAATTAAATTACAAAAAAAAAAACACCCCATTTTTCGTCTGTACGGGAACACTCCTGTTAAACCAGCCAGACAGCAGGAGGTTTTAATTTGAATTGAAACAAACGGTTATAACTTTGTTAATTGTTCGAATTTTAAAAAAATTCCCATTAGAAAGTATTCAAAATTGATCATGAAAATAGACTGAAAAATTTATGAACAAACTCGTTTCTATTCGACTATTTAAAATTCAGATTTATCAGACAAGTTAATTAGGTATATAAAAAAAAAAATAACTACCTCCAATTTATTTATAATGCTAGGGTATCCTGTTGGACAGACAAAACATAAAAGAAATAAAATAAAAATGAAAAACGTACTTTTTTCCTAGATCCACTCAACAAAATTTTTTTAATTTTTAATCCATTACAGTATAAAAATGGAAAAAAAAAATTACTCAATAACGTAATTTTATTAAATTAAATTCAATATCTGATAATTAAAAAACTATCCTTGGAAACTTTTTTTTAATCAACAAAGTAATTTATATGACGCTATAGTGGAGTTTTTATTATGAAATATGCTCGTTATGAAGGATTATTTCGTTAGAGAATATTCAATGAATAAATTCAGAAATTTATGGAATCTTACTGAAATTAACCACAAACTATATTCCGGAATTACTTAATTTTTGTGAATTTTAGTGTAAAAATTATGTCAAAGTCATCAATTTTGAGAAATCAACCCACAATCAACAAAATAACTGTTTCTTTTTTATTATTACTATTATTCTGTTTTCATCAATCTTATTATATCAATCCGGTCCTGACGACACACATTCAATTCGTTAATTATTCGTCGTAACCCTATTGAAAATACAACAACAAAACCATGAAATTATTGTAAAATATTGCGTTAATTATTGTATTGTTGTTAATATTTAACACAAAATCATAACATAAACATTATATCAATGTGCAAAACAATCGGAAATTAGTCAACAATTACTTAATTGACCTAATTTTCTTTGAAATTCAAACATGTTTACCACAATTGATAATAATGATGGATATGTATATAAGTTGTAACTTACCTAAAAGATGTCCATGGTAAATATGTGATGTATCCACATCAATTAAACCATTTCTACCATCATGTATTTCTAATGAATCACTAAAAACATTTAAATCTCTTTTTAAACGTAAATTAAATTCTTTGCCATGTGCACGGAACGACAAATGAACTAAATTATCTTTAACAACAGATCTTTTAGCACGTAAATGAGCTCGATGGATAGTTGATTTATCATAGTTGAGTGGTTCATAATGTTTTATATATTCGTTGAGGCGATTGTAGAGGGTTGCTGGAACAAAATCAAAATCAAAAACATTAATTTTACTTTAAAAAAAAACACTAATTAATAAATAAATAATGATATCCAATTATTAGAACTAATTATTGTTATTGTTTCATTATTTTATTAATAATTTGATGAATATTCCAGAAAATACGTCAAATTTGATATCAAGAAATTGTTGTTTATACAAATTAACTTCAAACAAGATTGTTTTAAGACACTAATTCTGTCTAAAATGAAATTAGGTCATGATTAAGATTAAAATGAATTACGACAAACTTACAGAGTAATACCTGTGTAGAAAATAATTTAAATTATTTTCCTGTTTAATTTCGGTTCAACATGGAATTATTAACAATTTATTTAAAATATAGTGAAAGCTTTTCTATGTCAGTTTCATTCTAGTACTTGATCTAAAATTAATTTAGTTCACCTTAATTAAACTAATAATCAGAATAATAAAACTCATCGAACATCTGTCAGAAAATAAAAGTCCAACAGATGTTGTATTCTTCTAGTAAAAAGATCAAAGAATATTTGAAAATAAAATGTAAGACAAAAACAGTAATAACGAGAAAACTATAATGTATGTCGTCAATATAATAATAATAATAATAAAAATGTTGTTTGAATAACAATTTCATTCTTAACACTTTCCACAATGTTGGTAAATGATGTAGAAAATCAATTAGTGTACGGAACATAAATATTCTATTTTCGAAATTATTAAATCGGAAGATTGAGCAATATAATCTGGGCTTGACTAAAGATAAAAATGCTTCAGTGAAACAATATTGTATAAAGGAAAAACTATTTTGTATTGTTTCCATCTCTAAACACTAATGACTTTTTCTATTTCTTTGCGGATCATTTCTTTATAGTTTTTCCACTTTGTTGTTGTTATTGTTTAGGGTAATCTTTGTGAATTTTACATTAAAAGCAATAATTGTTTCTGTAATAATACAACCACAATGTAGAATCTACCAAAGTTTTATTTTTATAAAAGCACCATAATGTGACCTACTGGCTAAACTCGCACAATTTTAGTTAACTTTGGTGGTTCAGTTGATGGATTACGATAAATTTTTCAACCTTTTCTGCCCATAGGTAGTTTTTGATGATCATTAATTCAGAAGATCTGTGTGTGTGTGTATGTGGAGGTAAAAGAGTTTTATCTAAAAAACGAAATTTAGTGCCGTCTATTGTGAACATTCATGACTGGAAAAATTGCAGAAAATTTCCAAGAAAAAAATATAATTTAGCAAAAGTCAACAATAAAGTGGGGTATTGAAAAGTAGGAACTTAGAAATTGTGTCCAATCCACTATAGATTGTCATCTACACTATTTGTCGTCAACTGAACTCACTTATCTTGCAATTTGTCGACCAGCATTGTCATTTTTTCTTTAATGCTTTATTAAGCGAGACTTTGAGAAATTTTAGAAAGCCTTCCAAACAAATATAACACGTAGAAACAGCAAAATTCATAAAAAGGCCAGTATCGGTAATAAATCAAGTTTTGAGGTGAATATTTGAGTTTTTCCTATTAATCGGAATCACTATAATTTGCAATATGCTGAAAATGATAAATCTGAAGTACATTTTCGATAGAGTAGAGTAAAATGATTTTTATGGCATAGATGTACAATAAACTTGAGAAAACCTTTTAGATCTTCAAGAGGGCACTTATGGCCGGCTTTCATTGCCATCACTAACCCTTTGTTAATGTAAAATAACAGAAAACCTGTAACTGTAACCCAAGAATAGTGTTAACGGACGTTTGAGAGGACTTAGTGGAGTTCAAGTTCAGCTAAGCCAGTTAAAAAGATTATTCCAACCTACACACAAATTAATATTGATAATAGATTTAGAAATCAAAAATAGAATTCTTAAAGACTTAATTATGATGAGGTAGGTAAAGAAGCACTAAAACACCAAACTAACACAAGATGAAGAAATATGCGTATCTACTTATACACAGTGTCTCTCATTTTGCTTAATACCAGTGATAAATTTAATAGTTTATCCGGCATGGAACCGTATTTTTGCTAGCGAAAGAAATGTGATTTTTTTCATTAAATCTGGTACTAATGTCAAGCGTTTATTCCATTCATAAATAATCAAAATACCCAACACTATAGCGGGCGAAAATGGGGCAGTCTGTATATAAAGAGGACTTATTAGAATTTATGTTTCCGTGCTTCAAATTGAAAGTTACGCCTACTTAGGGGGCTCCAGGTGTTTCGTATACTAATGATTTTTTCCTAACCGTGCAATAAAGTTAAACTTTGATGTTCAATTAACTGTAGTTTTTGGTAATTGTAAGTACATAAAAGAAACGAATTATAAGAGATATAATGGATATTCTCTTTGTGAACAATCCCATTATCGTTAATCTGATATTGGAGATATTGAGCATCATAATATTAGCCACTCCGTATTTACAACGAACAAGAAGAATTACACTCAAGAGGGGGAAAAAATCCAATTGGGGAACGATTCAAATCAATTAATTCAAACCAGAGTTTATATCTTTCTAATAAAATTAAACATAATTACTTTAATAATAAAAGATTCTTTTGAAAATGTCTTTATCACTAAAAAACTTTCTTTCTCAATCTCTTCTGTTTTAATTTAGAGAAAAGAGAGAACTTGTATGACCAATGAAAGAGACAAATTTGCGTGAAGATGGAACAAAATCTTCCCCCCGCAAAAAAAAGGATATTATGGAGAACTAGGGCGTGAACACGAGTTGGTTAATTCGGGACGTTACAGGATTTCCTTAAAATCGATCTAACATTTTATCGAAGAACGACAGAAATAGAAAGGCCTTAGTAGCAATAGTTAAATTGACTTTGCATTCCATAAAGTCACAAAATACTCTATCATTGTTTAGATATTCTAACAAATAGAGATGAAAAGAAAGTATTTGAATAAATATGTCAACTTTATTATTATTATTATTATTAAAAGCATCTGGTCGAAACGGTTGAGACATCGTGACACAAAATTCTATTAACTCTATGTAGCTTAAGAACATCTGTCATATTTCATATTTACATTAATTAACATCAATAGAAAAGTCAAAGTGAATTTATATTAAAATGAAACTATAAACGTATAGTTTAAATTATAATAAAACTACTTAATTAACATTACAGTGAATATTTCGTCTTGTTTTTCCTATTCGAATATTGAATGAAACTTGTAGCTTTTGTTTTCCTACAAGTTCAATAACCCTCATTAAAACAAAAGCTTTATCATATCAACCCTAACAGGGAATAGCGGGGGGGCGGAAAAACCATTTACTATAAATGTTGTACGAGTTAGCTATTTTGCTTTCTTTAAATATATTTATGTTAGAACAATAATAACGTTTTATGAATGATGACAAAGAAGCGAGCTAACAAATTAAAATTACTTCGTAGATTATACGAATTTGTTATTAAAGGGATAATATTACAGAGTATCTTTAGTCAAATAAGAAGACAGAACATTAATCTCAACTTGGATTTATATACAATAAGCTACCCCTTTTTTAAAATTAAAAGTTTGCAATTAATGTAAGTACTTGGAATAAGTTGTGTTGTTTTTTTTTTTAATTTATTTTAAAAATATACTTCCTGTATTATAATCGTTATCATTTAAATCGGGAGTGTACAAGCCCGTACAAGTCTTCAATTAATTAAAACCGTACAGTGGAATGATACCGTTAATCATGAGCTTAATTGATGATCCTTACAATAATAATATTATAAAATATGATTTAACATTATTTTTCGAAATAGAACTGAATTTCTTCTTGTTTTCACTATAAACAAACTAATGACTACGTTTACATCTGTCCAAATTCAATCGATCTAGACCAGAGTTCAATCTGTGTAAACACGATCAATACGGTGTCTGTATTGGAAATACGAACAAATTTGCAAAAAAAAAATCTATTCCACTAAAAGCTAATTAAACTGTGGTTTAATTATCTTCGTCTTTATCAAAAGCAGGATTTAGATAAGAATTTGTGTTTCGTATTTGCTCTTAACTCGTGCTATTTACATTAACACAAAATCCTATAGCAAATTCATATTATATATAGAAGGAAAAAAAATTAAATAGAGTAGATATATTCGAAAAGTCATATATGAAAATGTTGAAAATGAACCACACATGACACATTTCCTGTCTACCCACAATACGTCTCTAGAGGTGGGGAACTAATTTACAACTTTCCCCCATGATGTTTATAATGACATGATAACGTCAAACAATAGGAATAGGAAAATTACATGTATACAGTTATAAAAACACAATCTTTTTTTTGTTACATATGTACATATACGTAAATAGTAGTAGTTTAACAAATATAGATGAAATATAAAAGAAAAACGTTGTAAAATTCGAAATTTCAACATAACAGACATAGTGAAATAAGAAAGATAAAAGCTGAATCGACATGAATTATATAAAGTGAAGATGTAGTTAGATGAACAAACACCTCCTACGGGACCACGAAGCAAGGATGCAAACAGCTAAACAAAAGCTCCCTTGAGGATAGAAAGGAGCTGTATCAGCGGATATATAGTGGATGTGATGGCATACCTACTACCGGATATTAAACATATTCAGAGTAGAGTTAGTAGGTAAAAAACAATTATAATGTATCTGTGAGAGATTTATATAATATTGCTACAATCTACCATTATAATAGTCTCTATTTTACGAATTTTTATTAATAATAATAAACCATAACGTAGTTCTACCTATATAAACTGTAAAGTTGGTATAATACACAACAAAACCCAACAATAGTTTCTCTCTGTATACCTTGCAAATAGATGTGTGTACATTATATAGAAATGCAACAGAAACTGAGAGTTCTAGGACTATTACTGTATATTTAAATCTAATGGAACGTATGGTATTCGTGAACAAATAACGACGTAACTAAAATTTACGTACAGTTGTACAGTAAATATTTTAGTATTCCTTTGGGGTTGGTAGCGGGTGGATAATACAACTATCGTCGAGTATTTCCAACATATCTACAAGAGAGATAAAAAAAAAAACACCGTGATATATGAAATTGTAAACTGATCGTAACATATACTTGAATGAATTTTAGGATCATTAATTTCCTTTAGTACAATTTTCCACTAACAACTTGGGAAATTAAAAGAATTATATATTTATTAATAAAAATCAATTTCACAACTAAACATCAATCAATCTTATAGAAACATCCATTATACTCGATCTATTCTAATTTAAACAGCTTGGCTTTAAAGATAGTTGAAGATCGATGGAGAAAAGTGTAAGTATATAGAAAATCTTTTGATAGTTTTGTCAATGAAAGGAAGGATGTGTTTGTATTTTGCGTGTATCAAATATAAAATAGGATAAACGAGTTGTCGTCATCTAAAGATATTGAAGCTTTTGTCAATAAATCAAATCATCTCTTATTGAAATCTACTGTCGTCGAAATGTAGCGACGACTAAATCAAAATAAATCAAATATAATTTAATATCAATTCAACACTTGGAACACAGTCTAAAGATAAGTAATCATAAGTAGTTCATTAATTAATTTACGATAAGTTTAAGATTTATTCCGAAAACTTATAAGCTTCTCCAACATTCACCCAGTTACCAGCTAATTATTTCATCTGTTGTTATCTTGTTATCTACCAGTTGCCAAATTTTAGCCCAGTAGAACAATCTTTGGGATACTAATGCTAGGGCCAGACATGCGTCCTGAAGCTTCGTATATGGGCGTTTTCACATTTCCCGACACGGCACCGGCACGACAACGACAGCGACATCAGGACAGTACCGATACCGACACGATATCGGCGATACATTTTCACACTGCAACCGACACGACACATGCAGTTGTGAATTGTCGTCCAGAAACGGCCATTTTTGCAAAAAAATATCACGGCACTTACAAAAACCAAACAACGACACTTCAAGTCGGCCAACAACACGAGTGGAGAGAGTGATACCCGCCGACACGTCGTTGCCGGTAACGACACATCGGCGAGTGTGAAAGCATTCCCATTTATTTACATTCGATTACGAGTCCACTGATATCGGTGTCGTTGTCGTGTCGGTATCGTATCGGTAAATGTGAAAACGCTCATCAGCGTTAATACGCTAGTAAGGCGAATATTCGTCCTCTAGCCAAGCATTAATCAAAATGGTAATCATACGAAGTTTTGACTCTCGCAACTTAGGTGCTTTTGAACACGGTGAGTGGAACGTTGAGGTTCGACCACAGAATCAAAGTTTTAACGAACTAATTCTCTTTGATGTGTTCTGTAACATCAGCTCTCTAGCGATAACTATAACGCGATACGATAATCCGTAATATTAGATGATAATAACATTAGCGTTGATTGTTTTAGAAGTTTCGTCACGATATACGCTGATCTGACAGTAGCATAACAGAACGCAATATAAAAAGCACAGATCAATTTTATGTAAAACAGAGAAAATAGAAGGAATATACTACACCCTATTTTTATTGCTTCCTGATCCATATACACACAAATTCATATTTGGGCATGTTAACATAAATTTACGAATCACATACTTTTTTTGTATACAAACCACTCCCAACATCTGTAGAGTTGTTTAGATGATTGTTCTTGACAAGTTGTTATTTTTTTTTGTTTCTTTACAGCCAAGTCAACTAAGCCAAAACAGACCGAGTATACGTACCTACTTCTGGCGAATAAGAGAATAGAAATAAATAAAAAGAGTGTTAAAAGGGAAGTAATTAAATGGAGTGAAAAATCTACGAAATGTACTATCAAATTGAAATAATGCAATATAAAAGTTTCCAACAATAATCTAACCAACAGTCAATTTGATCAATATTAAGGATTTAGGTCATAGAAAACTTTAATTTTTAATAAATTAAACATTAAAGAATTTATCAAAAGTACTTATGTAAGTTATTTACAATTTATTAATGCACAAGGCAAGATGCATCAATCAAGGGCATCTTATCAACAAAATTATTAATAAACTGACATCCTTGATAATATTTATTACTTACTATAATAAAACAACTATAATAAAAACGATAAATAGAAATATAAACATTTCTATTATTATTATTATTGGGAAAAATATATTTGAAGAAAAATGGAAAAAAAAAGATTGAAAGCTTCCAACAAATACCATTAACAATTTTCCGAGACGAAATTTAATGGATTTAGCTTGAAATTTATTAACCCTTTTGTCAATCTGGATAGATTGAAAAGTTGAAATATTATCATAAAAAAAAAAAAATTAACGAATTATATTCAACAATAATAAAGATATGAAAAACGCAAATTTTATTCAAAAACATTTAATTGAAAACTAGGAAAATGTTTAAATGAAATATTTGAATCTTACAACTAGATACATATAGGAAAGTTAACAAAAATCCAACTATATCTAGTACGAAATTCATGAATATTTATTAATGTTTTGTTCAGATAAATTTCAATAAAATTGAAACAAATAGATCAAAACACACTTCCTCTTATAATAGAAAATCAAAAAATTCTTATGTAAATTAGATTGTTTTGTTGATAAATTTTACATGTATCACACATAAATTATTATAGACAACCAATGAAAACCACTGTATATAATAGATCGATGACCAAAACGGCCGTTAATCGTGTAGATGTAATTACGGATGCGTTTGTCGAACCTCAATCCAATATATATGCATGTTGTTGCAAATGTACATAGATGGCTAAATATGAACATGTACATTATAGGGATGAATTTGATATTACATATCAACTATCAAGAGATTCATCTTCTATATTTCGATAAAATATCAACCAACAACTGCTAATTAGGAAAGTTTAGCGTTATATCCGAACATCATTAACTACTGATATTATCAAAAACGACCACTAGCAAATTTAATGTGTAAAAAAAAGAGGCATAACCGCCATACTATTGGATTGAATCGATTATATATCTCGAAAGTTCTGTATCTGTCTGAAATGTGGAACATCATCCATTTTATTCAACAATTCATCGAATGCAAAGCGAGGAAGGAGAGGAAAAAAAAAGAGGAAAGAATTATGCGTAGTATAGCAAGCACACAATCGTCTACCAACGAAATATTAACTTGTCTACTGCTTGCTTTTTATTCTACACACTAGATTACAATTCACAGGATGAAAGTAGCAAATTGTGAGAGATAAAGTTGGATTTACAATATACAAAAAGCCTATGAACAACATTGTAAAATCTCAAATAATAAAACACAAATAATAAAAAAAGATACGAGGCAAGCGGGCATCAGCAAAATTTTTAATTTCAAAATTCGATAAATAATCCAATCCGTATACGCTCTAATACTTTTTATTATTAAATTTGGTAATCCTAACACTAATACTAATGGTTAAGTAATTGTTTATTTTTTTTTATTAAAATGTATTGGAGCAATATTTTTTACATAATGGTAAGTCAATAATATTAGCCCGGCGCATCCACCATTTTCGCGCTCCAACTACTTTATGGGATCCATAATTTTCGAAAATTGATTTTTGGCAATTTCACATTCAAATGATAACTGTATGTGTTAAATATTGACTACATTATTGTGATAAAAGCAAATCCATTAAATTTTGTATCATTTAATTTAATAAATCCTTTCTGTCTCCTATCAACATTAAATGTAACGATTTAAGAGATAAGACACACAATTGTAGCCATTCATTTGAATTAAAACTCAAATATAAACTAAAATCTATTCGTAATCGAGATAGATTTATAACAAAGACGACAACAACATTTGAAAAAATCTGTGAATTTGCAAGAGAAGCTTCAACAAACATTCGAGTTATGAATTATTAAAATTGTCGTTGGAAAAGAAAGAAAAAATGTGCGACACTTTTTAATTTTCGTTAAAGCTTCGTGGATTTACAAACATATTCTTAAAGCTACCGTGCTTTATTCGAACGTATTAAAACGTTTAAAATTCTTGTGGTATAGTTTGGAAAAGAAACACACAAATACAGGAGAGCACCAACAAAAATATAAACACAGTTTGTGAAGGTAGTAATCGATATTTACCCGTGCATTCTCAATTCACTCGACTCACTACTATCCGAAAACATTCTGTTGGAATGAAGGTTATAACAACAAAGTGATACAAGACTATATGGATGATAATGAAAAGGATAGAATAGCCTGTGTAATTATAATAACAATAATAATAGTGATAATAGTAGATTATGTCTCAGATTTAGTCATCTTATTTGTGTAAATTTATACTCTACTTCCAACACAAGTTTCTTCATAAATCTCAAATAACTTCACCTTAATGAAAAACGGAGTAACACAAGAATTACCTAACCAAAACAAAAGACAAGCTATGCTTTAATAAAAAATATATATGTATATACTTAGCTATTTTAAAAGAAAGCAACTTCATTAGCATAAATTATTAAGAAAAAAAGACTTAATTAAAATTAAGTAGGTCGACGACTTTGCTAGGTAATAATAGAGAAGAATGAAGAAAAAGAGAACAGCTCAAGGACTAAGAATTAATGTTGTCAAGGTTTCAAGTTCTTACAATTTATATCCTGAAAGTTCTTGACGTAATCCACAAGTTTCGGTTTTTTTCTTCGGTTTTCATTGTGATCAAAAAATCATATATCAATGGTTATTATGGTACGACTTTAAAAAATTGATAAGATTCTTAATATTCAATAGACGTAGCAGAATCTAACAGAAAAGAAAAAAAAGTAAAAAAAAAAAAGAAAGAACAACTAGAACGTACAATGTTCGTGCACAATTACTAGAGCTCTATTTTCAGCATTCTAACTTGTAACATAACGATTTCAAATGGGCTGAAATACTTTTGGCAACCGTTTCTATTCCATCCCATTACAACAACCGACCTTCATCACCCCAGTTGCAGATTCTTCTGTTTGTTGTATTGTTATTACTTTGAAAAATAAAACGTTGCCGATTATAGTAGCGAGCATTTCAACAATCCTCTCCTTATACAACCGTTGCAAAAAAGATCGATTTGTTGTTAGATAGGATAGTCCACTAAACCACCAAACTAATTATTTCATGCCTAAAAACATTCGAGAGGAATGTTTTAAATGTTTTACATACAACTCGTGTGAGAAACAAACAAAAAATCTACCGTATTATCTACTGAATTTCCAACAAAAAAAAAACAATCAATTTATGGAAAATTCTAATCTGATATAATAACAAAGAGGATTATCATATAATAAACATGTAAACTAGAAACAAGTAATTTACTTGGAAATATTGTTATTGGGAAATTTTCATTATAATTGAATTCTATGAAGCAAAATTCAATTCGAAGAAAATGTATCAATATTCAAATTTTGTATGAAAAATTAGTCACTTTTCCCGGAAGTTACGTTTTCCAAGATCCTATATAACGAAATCAAAATCGAGACAAATAGAAATGTATTGATTAGAAAATCGATAAAGCCTTCTCCTAGTCATATACGGGGGGTTGTTATTGTTTGTTTTTCATTTTACTAAATTTCCTTCTAACGGAAAATTGTCAATAGACAACTTCCTATTAAAATTGATAAATGTAATATTTTACCGTAACATATGAATAATATGCAAAGTATTATCGAGACATATTTCCACTTCCGACTTTTGTAAACAATTAGATGTTTATAGCCGAATTCAAACTTTTAGTAAAGTTATAAAATCAAGTAAGATGTTTTTAACTCTCTACTATTACAATTTTTTTATTATTTTTACGCCGAGAATACGTGGGACAGAAACAGTGTAACGTTATGAATTGCAATAAGATGCAACCCAGTGTGGTGAGTGCTACACCAGTATACTACAAAACTGTAGCATATTTCTTTACTTTTTTAGATACGAGGGTAAAAGTAAGATCTCCACAGCGCTGGGTATGCGGGTAAACACTTCAGTCGACTGTGTGGCGTTTTCCCCACTCTCAAACAAGTATACCCACACCGTGCTGAAACAAGCAGTATTGGCATAGTTTTTTGTAATGGAGCTTCCGATTGCCGCTATCACCAAGTGCAGGATTCGTTCAATTATTCGTTTTTAAACGCAAACCGATTGATATTCATCGTCATCAAATGTATGGCGAGTCGTGCATGAAGGTCAAAAATGTCCGTAAGTGGTGTAGGGAATTCGTAACTGGTCGTACTGAAATTCACCATCAATTTCCAACGAAACAGTCGTGAAGGGTGAACAAACCGTACTTGAAGACCGTCGGATCACTCTGGGTGATCTCTGCATTTTGGTTCCTGAGATGTCCTGAAGCACCATTCACAGAATTTTGACAGAAACATTACAATATCGTAAGTTGTGCGCAAGATGCTTACAGAAGCTCTCCTGCAACAGTTTGGATGGAATATCATCACCTACCCACCCTACAGTCTGGATTTGGTACCCAGTGATTACTGTAAGTTTCATAAGTTGCTTTAGCAACGACGATGAGCTGAAGGATGAAGTTCAACACCAAGGACTATCGACCCGCTCCGCTCTCTTTAGGACTGATTGGTCCCTTATGTAGTGGAATGACGTCACAGGCTCAGTCACCAGCAACTTGGGGGATTCAAAATTAAGATGCTTGTGGACCAACTGCAATCTGACGGCCTGGTAGATACAAAGATGTCAGTTATGTTACTGGTCGCCTGTATGAGTAGCCGCTAACTAAAGCATTGGTCGATCAGTCCTATAGAGTGCGAAGCGGGTCTACAGTCCTTGGTTCAACGCTACCTAAACAGCATGACGGCAAGTTGGTACGCCACAGGCATGCAAAAACTGCCACAGCGGCTACAAAAATGAATTGACCAAAATAGTGATAATGATGAAAAATAGTTGAAGGTTCAACCTTTAAAATTATATAATTTCTATGCAAAATAAACGTTTCTTTTATTTCTAAAAAAAATAGACCTTATTTTTGGAATTACTCTCGTACATACAACTGCAACAATCTTATTGAGCTGCAACGTAATCTTATATAATTGCCTGTGTTGTAAGCATATTGGGAAAACTACAAGCATTGCCTTCCAAATAAGTTAAAATGAGATAAAACAGATAAATCGACGGTCAGAGGGTGAAAAATTCAAGCCATTTATAACATCTACTCACATATCCATGTATAAGAATCCCACCATTCTCTTCCATGTTAAACATTTGGTATCTTTGTCATGATCGTTACGATTTTTTCGGAAACATTCCAATATATCGACAAATAAATGTATAGCGCGCATACAAAAGAACACACTATGATCAAAAACATGTTTTTGATATAAATAACAAAAAACGGGAACAGTTCGAAGGGACATCCGGTATACCATTTCTCTTGTATTCATATCATTTTGTATTGAACCACACACATTTATTTTATTTTCGGAAATTATCAATGTCACCAACATAGACGACGACAAAATCGATTCATTTTCAAGGATTTGTATTTTTTTTTTGTTGATTCGACTACACATTCCCTTAATAATTCGTCAATCATGCATGGCGAACGCGTTGTTTATATATCGTTGATTTTCAAATGAACTCTCTCGGATTCTTGTTTTTGTTTGTTTTTTTCGGTGATCACAGTATTTTAATTACATGTGGAAGCACCACATTTAAGGTAATTTACATATAAACTTAATAAGTGAAAAGCGGTAAAAACGGAATTACAAAAGAACAGGACGTCTAGTGTACCAATTGTGTACAAATTTAATATCCTCAGTCATTGTCTTTTTTCCAAGTTCAGTGCTCTTGCAATATACCAATTTAAAATTATAATAAGTATCTCAACTATAAGTATTATTAAAGTTTTCTTACAGTAATACCAACATATTACTAAACAGAACAAACGTGGGAAATACTAATATTGTTTATAACAACAAATAAATAAAAAATAAATTAAACTTTATTCGCAATGAACCTTCATCGATCAAGGCTATTGTATGTATGACAAACAATACACAAAAAGTAACCTTAATACAATTATTTTCTTATTAAGATAAAAATATTCCTAAACTTTTGTTTTTCAAGTACAAAATCATCCATGTTGAAATTTTCAACTTTCCATTGGCTTCTTTTTCAACTGACTTACGACAAATAGATGCTACAATTCAAGACCGTGTCTAATTAATTCCGACATGTAATTTGTTTAAAAATAAAAATAACAATCTTTTTGTTGATAAAATTAATTTAAAAGCATTCATATGTGAGGATAGAACAATATCCACATATAGAGCCCGTCCCATCCGGCTTGATACCTCTAGCGTTTTTCGGTTGTTTACGAAAGCATTGAAATTAGCGCGATAAGTAAGATTTTTGGGGAGAATTGTTAGATAATTATCTAAAAGATGGTAGAAAGATCGCTATTAGGGTGGATTGTGTAAAAATTTGAGTACGTTTTGTGTGTGGATTGAAATTGGAAAGAATTCTTTTCTTTCATTGAAAAGTGGAACATTTCCATCTTTCTATATTCTCTGTTATTTTAGCCCAGGTATAGCGTTATCAGGTTAACCATAGTGGTGAAAGTGGGCGTAAGTGACAAATATTCTCTTGTCTATACTAGTGTCAATACTACTTCGATTGCAAATAGATCAAAGTGGAGATTTGGTGTTTCAAATACATCCTACTGTTATGAAACCTTATACAATATACATACGCCGAAAGGTAGGCGGCAAAGGACCTTGGCCCTCATTTAAACTCTACTGCCGATATTCTGAAAAAAACTATATTACAAGCTAATTACAACTCAAATTAAAGTCCAAAATTTAACGAATTTTTACTGTTGTGTTCGTTCCTACCATCAATAGGAAATTGCTGGAAGAATTTAAAGCTATCAGTAATATGCGTAGATCCACCATTTGTACCCTAAAGAAGCACTTTTACAACTTCTCAATTTGTGACCAATTTCTGGCTAAATACGGTCAAACAAAACAATGTGGATTTGCAAATAGACAAGCCCGACAAGAGAGGGGTACAGTCGGTAGACATTACCGGGACCTGAGGTATTCTGGGACCCGGAATTGTTGTAATTATAATGAAATGTTTGGGGGCCCGTGGAAGGATTGTACCAGGGCTTATCCTCGCTCTTAGCGGGCCTGCAAATAGACAAAAAGCTGTTTGAAAAAATTTCAATAATTCAGCATCAGTTTTTCTAATTACCAAAGCATAATTAATCTTTAGATCTTATAATATTTTGTCCTTTATAAAATGATGTGACATTTATAAAAAACAACAATGTTATTCTAATAATCAAACAGTTTAAAAGATCAAAAATTTAAAGCAAAACATACACGCACTGATAACTGTATTGTCCTACATTCTGGACAAAACTCACCATTGTCTTCTATACAAAGCATTCAAAATACAATTATATCCAACAAAGTGGAAACAATTTGACTATCAAATGACAGTTAACCAAAAGGAAAAAAGCAACCAAATCTTATGAAACAATGGTAATAATAATAATAATAATAATAGTAATGCTAATAGAAATCAATATTCAAATATTCAATTGTAAACTATTATAGCGAATTATTATTATGAACGATAACAATGAAACACACAAAATATTGTAATAGCTGCTAACAGTATTTGTATTGTAAAGAAATTAAATGAAACTGACAAGTGCTAATTAAATAAATGCATTAATTGAAACGAAAGGATTTAAAAATCAATACCAAACTAAAGTGAGACATTCGATTTACAATTCTCTAATTTACTAGAATTTAATAAAATCGAATAATATTCAACCCTGTTTAGCAATCAAGTTGTTTATATAAAATGTGGAAAAGTGGTGATTTCCAATAAAACTTTACTATTATCAACAAGAAGAGGAAAAACCATTAAATGCACATGTTGTAAGGTCAAGATAATTCGTCATATAAAACGTCAATAATTTTCCATCTATCCTCCTTTGATACAGAAAAACGACGGCGAAAAAAAAACTATTACAATAATAATAACAATAAAATTAAATTGATATTTTTTGACAATAACGATATTTCTTCAACAGTGACATCACATTTTGTTTTTTCTACGTTTTCATTTGGTATTTTATCAATATCTTTCAATAGAAACTTTCAAGCGAATTGTATTCTGAATAAGGTAAACGTACTGTTCTGAGCGAATTATAAAGGGATTGTCTAGACATAAACTCCAATATTTTAAGAGTTTTAGTGGTTGAAGCTTTTGACTTGCAGTGCCTATGTGTGTGTGTGCTCGAACAAAACAGTAAAAAGAAAAGAATGATGATATAAAAAAAAAACAAAAACAATCCAATATCCACACACTAACTACATTATTTTTCTGCTTTGGTTTCTTTATATTTTCTTATGATGAAAACAAAATAACCATAACATTCTGCTTACTAAAGGAAGTCTCCAACTATTGTCTCTGGTTGGAATAATAGAAATTGTTAATAATTCATATATACTTCATGTAATTGCAGTAACTACTGTTATCTTACTGAAAGCTACGTATACAATGGTTTGAAGAAAATGTGGAATAAATTAAACGATAAAATCGTACGTGAAGACCTACCCTAATAAAAAAAAATAACAGTTGTCTAAAAATCGACATGATGATAGTAATATAGCTGAAACAACGCTATATAAATCACAACTGTACGTAATTTTAAACAATAATATCATTTTTTTACCTTCACAATTGACAGAAAAATTGTTCTGTATTGTTAGCGTTATCGAAATTTATCATCTACCTTTTAAAAAAACACAAACAATAAAATTTTAATTATTTTAGAAAATTAAAAAACATTACAATCAATGATTAAAGCAGCATAAAAAACTACAATTACAGTAACAGCCCGCTTAACTGTCCCCACGATTAATCGACTTTTGGGTTATCCGACCGTTACTTAATAAAAAAAAACAATATTTGTATCCTCTTTAGGTGTTGTCATACTCCGGATTAACACACTTTTTTAAATATACCAAACATGTTTGTATTATGAAATTATAAATGACAAAGGTCAGATTAAACGAAGTAATTTGGTTGAGAAGATCGGTTGAAATGATGGCATAAAGATCAAATATCGCTCCATATTATCCGACCTTTTCGCTTATCCAACAGGAACTTGATCCTATTGTAGTCGGTTAAATAGGCTTCTACTGTAGATGAATGTTTAATAATGTAATGATAATAGTTTTCAACAAAAAATGGTTATAACCATTACGGATATAATAAACAAATGCTTAATAGTAATATAACCAACGTAAAATCCCAAAGACAAGAAAACCACAATTTGGAATTACCAATGTTCGATTTTGGAAAAATACTTTGATTTAAAATGATATTTACTTCGTGTGTAACGAGCTAAGTTGTTAATTAAGTAGCCATTGGGCCAAACACGGATCTGGCCCCACTGAATTAGCCCTATGATAATGACTAACAATGATCCACTATTTCTAATTCTTTTGTTCAATGATAAAATATCTATTGTCTTTGTTGTACCCGTTGTGATCATTCACAATTTTCGACAAGATGTATATGGGGCATTCCACGCCAAATCGACCACTTTTAAACCCGACCCCTTTCGATTTGGCTGAAACTACCCCACTGAAAACGTTTCTCAGAATTTTTCAAAATTTTTCAGCCAACCCAAAAAAAGTTATGAATTTTAAAAAAAAAATGGCTTCTTTTTTGTTCAAAAATTCATAACTTTTTCAAAAATTTCCATTTTTGAATGTAGTTTTCAGAAAAAAATACGAAAAATTTTTTGTATACTTTAAATAATTTAGAATAAGTGAGACAAAGATCGAGTGATTATCCACAAAAATCTAAAATCCGGAATGAAATTTTTAGCATTTCATAGAATTCTAATCAGCAACAGAAATAGATAGAAACTTCCTTTTCTAATTCTATGAAATTTCATTTGTAGTTATAGTCATTAAACCACCACATATTAACAATGAATAAGTAAATTATCAGTTTGAATGTCGATCGTAAAACGGGTTTTAATGTTCAATTGAAAATTTACGACATTGAAATTATATACACCTACTATTAGAAAATTATCGGTCCAATGAGATATGAACAGCCTTTTTAGAGTATAACAAAAAAAAAACACTTGCCTTATACTCAACTAAAATAGTTAAAAATACGAATAAATCCAACTAGTTTTAAAAATCAGAATTGGTCAAGCTGAATATGGCTGACTATAAAATCAAGTTAAAAATTATTAAATCTATACAGTATATAGCAGCAAAACAAGTACCTAAGGAAAAGTATCAGCACCACCCACTCTCATAAAGAACTACTAAACAAGCAGAAATGTTGTTGACGCCACCCAACACCCCTCCCTAAGATTTCCGTATAGAGGGCGTTGATAGCGCATTCGCCAGTGACGTCATTCACTACATAATGGATTCTCATAACAATCAGTCCTATAGAGAGCGGAGCGGGTGGTACCGTTACTAATTCCTATGTACCTATTTTGCTGACGTATAGTGTATAGTCTTTATGATAAATTCTAAAACTATCCAACTTAGCAAAAATTAACACTAAATTCTGAATAAACAATAAATAAGCGTCAGACTTATTGTTAGTCATTGCATTTTGAAATTATTGCTTCCAACAGTACATAAAAATTTAAAATAATAACTTTTAATTATAGTGAAACAAATATGACTTGACCAATTTGATTTAGAAGCAATGAGTTTGACACTTTAAAGTCACATTAACCAAATCAAAATTGTTGCACTACGGATGCGTTGCGTGTACGGATGATGGTAAAGTATAAACATTTTGCATAAAACAACAATGTATTTCATCATTTATAATAAGATTGATGATGTTTTCCCAGAATTGCAACCGAATCCAACTATTCATAGAGATAAGTCAAAGATAAAAGTTAGTATCAACTATCACTGAATTATGCCAAACTTTAAGCAGACTATGGTGATGATATATTGTGTGATGTATGATGTTCAATTTCTTGGCGATTTCAGGAATGTCTCGTTAACAATGCAGAATAAATTGGCTAGCATTTTTTCACAAGTTCTCTTCATTCGGTTTATAAAAACAATTTTAGCGATTTTTAATAATGAAAGTATATACACGTTTCGGGGCATCCTGTATAGGTGTAACTAAACAAGTTTCTTGGAATTATCGGATTTTTTGCATGAAATAGAACAATTTAATGTTAATTCTATTACATAGATAGAATAGATAGTCTACTATTTACTATCATTGTCATTCCTGGTACCTGTTCATTATGTTTTTTTCTCTGTTTTGATTATTGTATGTAGTCATTATTCACAGTCAAGGTTGTGTTTTTTTTTCGATTCATTTTCCAGTGAATGACTCATAAACATACAGGAACTACCCATGTCAGTGGCCTCACTAGAGATAAAACAGCTGGGGTTTTTGTTTCCTATTTATAATTTGTTTTTTTTCCGGTAATACTTTACAGAAACTTAAAAAAAAATCTTTATCAGAAAGATGGCCGTTTATAGAGACTCTATTTACTATTTAGTTTCGGTAATTTATTGTATGTAAATCAGTTTTACCAACAAAAAAAAATGCACAAGAGATATTTGGGTGTGTGTATTTTCAACTAGGGATTCTCAAACTGTGATCGGCGGAACTCGAATTTTAGTCGAAAATCCAGGATTATCCAAATCGCGATTTTCGATTTATCGTGGTTTATAATTTGGTACCACTAAAAATACAATAACTGCGCTCCAAATTCGAATTATCGCAATTTTAAAGGATGTGTTATCAAGATTGGCTCTGATCTGCAGCCAAAAAAAAAATAAGGAAAAAGGTGATAACCTCCTTGAGTCATATGTTAAGGAGCTGGGCGATGAAAACCTAATTAACCTTGAGAGAAAACGTATTTAAAGTGTTCAAATCGATGATAATGACGAACAAATTGACGTGATTCCAACAATCCTTGAGAATGATCACTCACTTTACACGCATTTTTTGTCCCAATTGTCGAGATATTCCTGTAAATGAAGGAAAACTATTCGGCGTATAATCACCAAAACAAAGCGCAAAGCATAAAATTCAGACAACGTGTGATACAGTCAGAGACCGGCCATCCGTATGCAGGAAGTGTTTTGGTCGTGCTTTTCATGAAAAAAAGTAATTGAAGTTTTTCAAATCAATAGAATTGGATGGTTAATGAAAATTTCAGAATTATAATATCAACAGAAAAAGATTAAAATTATACAGTTAGATTTTATAGAAGATTAAGACTCATGTGCAGCTCCTGCAGTGCATGATGAGAAATTTCCTTCTACTGTGACTTTGTAGCCGACATCCCACGGCGCGTGATTTGGCGATTCGGGCTTGTGGAGGTTCGGCCAGGCCTGCCTCATCATAAGGCTTGGCTCGTGGATGATATTCCCACAACGCGAGTGAGTTTGTAGTGTGTGATTGGTGTTGGCTTGACAAATCTTGCCAGAGTCTTGTCAGTCAAAACTTCATCACAAGTCTATTGATTATTCGTAGTTCCGGCCCTACCGTGTGGAACTTTAGGCTTAAATTTAAAAACCTAAAGATTGGACTGTGCATATTTTTCAAGAGTTTGCCATACGTTTCTGTTTTTCCTATTTTTCGGTACTGCAACCCCAAAAGTCTTATTGCGTTTTTATTCACATTTCCTTAAAAATCCAAAAATACATCTGATGACCAACTGGTTAAACAAGACTATACATTGATAAATTCCGAATAAAAAATACAACTTTTCAATTTTCGAAAAATAAATATTTTTATTAATAAAATATGATCAGATTTGGCCACCTGTATTTCATGCACACCTTGCACACCTTATCAGAACGCCCCTGGATACAGTACTATCGCATTTTCGGTGTTTATTGTACGGAATAAAAGCTTGGAAGAAAGATAACATCAAGATGTTTGAAATGTGGATTTACAGGAGACTATTCCGAATATCTTGGAAGGCTACAATTAACTTACAAATTGTATTGCAAAGGAACGAAAAGGAAAAAGAAGTTATTACAAGAGGAGCAAAATATGAAGTTTTGTGCTTGATACTGCAGTAGGTAATTGAATCTTTAGAAAAATTTGGATAGCCATAATGATTGCTAAGCTTCGCAAAGAGGTAGCATGCTAAGAAGAAAGGTTCTGCTTCAAACAAAATGTGCTTTGTAGGGTTCCGTGACTAAGAAATCTTAAAACCACCACTTCAAACTATTGTTATTCACAGCCATATGAATCGCAAGTAAGATGGGTGTAAAATTCAGAACACGTATGATACAGTACTACCGTCTTTTCGGTGTTTATTGCACGGAGTAGAAGCTGTTTGAATTGTGAATTTACAAAAGGTTGTTTCGAACATCTTGGATGGGCAGAATTAACCTACGAGTGATATTGTAAAGGAACGAAAAGACAAAGCCATTAATCTGAGAGGAGCAAAATATGAAGTTTTGTGCTTGATAATGCAGTAGGTAATTGAAGGTAGAAGACCTGTAGGAAGATGAAAAAAACCATTACACATCAGTAGACATCTTTAGTGTAGCAGTATCAAAAATCTGGATAGCTATTGGTGATTGCTAAGGTTTGCAAGGAGCATGCTAAAAAGACAAAATGTGTTTTGTAAGGTTCCGCAAGTAAGAGATGTAAAACACAGCCTTTTGATGTAGAACGACCTTATTCACTAGGAGTATTTTGCTGATAATAAGGTGCAATAAACTAACTTTATCGTACGTTGTAATGGAAAAAACTATTTGCTTTGACACTTAACTTCAATTTCTTCGTTATATCCCAGTACCTCTGGATAATACTGATCTTACCGCGTTTTTTTTTTCTTACAGAAACAGGTAATTTTAATCAACTATTCGGATAAGCATAGTTAAATGCGAATGACTAATTGATGATGTTGTTATTTATTTATTACTTAATAACAAATCAAAACGACTCATTTTAATCAAATGAAATGGAAAAGTTTTAGTATGCTTCACGCTTTAATAAAACTCAATTTTCACATCCATTTGTTGAGCTTAATTGTTTAGCTTTATATTTAAAAAACAAAACAAAAACAAACATAAAAAAAAAGAAGAAAAACTCAAAGAACAGTAGGGAAGAAAAAGGAATAAAGGAATGGAATGACGACATTGATTAGAATTAACACAACATTTGCAGAATTCTTAACACAAAGCCAGAGAGCAATTGAGAGAAAAATGCAATAAAATGTTTTTAATGTTGACATGTAACGGTACAAACTGATGATGACTAATTCTGCACACAGGTTTTGCAGTTAATTTTATGCGAAATAATATTACAAGTTGGTAGTTTTGTAATTACAAGTTTTTTAAAAAATTAGAGGGGAAATATTCATATTGCCTTTACAAAGACAATTCCAGTTTCAACAGAAGGAAAAAAAATCAATGATGCATTTTAGATACATTTTGTTATTACAACTACAGCTGCCATATGACTTGTATTTAACAACATTTCTCCAATTTTTATTACTTGAAATCAACTATTAAATTGTTTAATTTGATAAAATAACGTAAAGGGTTGTTTGTGTTTACCAAAACATTTTTTTTTTATGTCTATATAGAGCCATGTACGTAACGTATACACGTACAGTACAGTAGCAATGTTGTATAGGTTGATGAGAGATAGGGCCTTACTTACCACATTCAATATGAGGCAATACTAAGAAAATCAAGAATATTAAATAAACACAATCACTATTAAACATTGTTTAAATTTATCCTCTTTTGGGTTATTAATTAATTCAAAAATTATATAGAAAATAACCCCAACAAACACCACAAAAACACACCCAAAAAACACAACTAAGCCATTCCTATAATTCTATACACAGCTGACGACTTGTCTCTCTGTTGGTATACACACGATGGACCTTTGTCTTAATCGACTGCGACGCATGCGTTCAATTATTATTATTATTATTACTATTATTACTATTATTATTATTATTATATTTAATTTTAAATCATTTTTAGTTAATTTTAAAAATGAATAAATAATAATCAATTCATTATAAATAAATTATAGGTTTATGGTTTTGATTGATCAAATATCATGTATTTTCACTAGTGTGACACCACACACTATACTCCACATATTAAAATATTATTCAGGCAACAATATATTTGTTATATCAGATGTTTAAACGTATGTCTTTACTTAAATGGTATTGTTGTTGTTACTATTACAGCCAAGTTACAGCAGCATCGCGCGTCGATTCGCACAGAATTTCAACCAACCATTCTTCGATTATTGCACCAATAAACAAACTCGATTTGACAACGATATTACTGACATCTGTTGTATTAATATTAAACTATTTAAATTTTCAAAATATAATAATAGGTTTGTTCTAACCAACCAACCAACCAAATCCTTATTGGTGGAATTGAAATAAAGACACCTTATGTGATTATTTTAAGGTGGAATACGATTTTTACCAGGTAAATGGGTAATATAACTTAACACTAGGAAATCGACAACGGACAACGTTACGGTTGGATGCGAATAACTAGAAGGCAGTCGAGTGTGAACCATCCATATTATTATTAAAGATAGTAAAACTATATGTTTTATTGTTAAAATTATGTTTTCATGAAAATTTCTGATATACAATAATAGTAATTTGTAACAGCTTTACTTCAGTAACTATATAATCAACGGAGCGGATATTAATTAGTAAGGAAAAGTTATAAAGAATCATAATGCTAGTTGTGGAGGAGGTTAAAGAGTGTGTGAAATTCAGCCGTCTCTAACGCACGATCTACATATCGGAGTCTCAAAAGCTAAGTGTCTACAATTTTTTCTGAAGTCTGAATGATATTTGCATATATAGCTTTAGCATACGACATGCACAATTATTACTTATTGGTTCCCAGTGGCGGTCCTATATAGTCCTTTATCAGGGTGGAGCGACAAAATTCCCGTTCGACGCCCTTTGATCGACACCTTTTGAATCAATTATAATTCAATTTTTGTTGAACAATCAATAAATTGAGATTGTTGCTTTTCACAATTCGATTTTAGCGCCCCTTCTCACCCAGTGCTTAGAGAGACCTCTCTACTCGCTCTACCCCAAGGCCAGCCCTATCGGTTCCTTTTTAATAAAAACTCAAGAGTAAAGTTATGCATTCAAATTGTATAATACATCTATTTAGATTTCGTACACTTGACTGTTTGGTGATAAAATAAATCCCGTGCTTCCATATCTGACCAATCAACGAAGGCGAGAACGTTGCTGAATTTCTCGTGTTAGCCGATTGATCTTAGAAGCTGGCAGCAAGTTTTTCGCCGAGTGTAGACACCAACTGACAACGGAAACAACTAACACTGCCGTAATAGAGTATTTGAAATAAATTCTAACGAAAATTAGAAGTTTGCATTACGCAAAATACAACTGTTTGATTTTACAGAAGAACCACCATCTTAACGAAGTGAAGAAGGTGAATCATTAATTGAACAAACACGCATAAGTACTACAGTTTGTTTAAGCCTACATATACCTTGTATAATTCTGAAACACATCTTTTAGGGTATTTTACAAAGGTCTGTTACTTTATTTTTCACTTTGTTACCAACAATTTTATTCTCGATGCCTGTTGTAATGCTTCTAGGAACGAAATGCTTAGTACCATCTTCCTATTTTGTGTTTAGAACATATAGAAAACTGAAATTTTCAATCAAGCGGATAGTCCAAAGATCCAACTAGGGTGTGGCGAAAGTAGCGGTCGCCGCTTGAGTGGCGCAAAAAATTGGGGACTATACTCTGTCTAAAAATAAAGCATATGGATGCTAATTTGTATCTTGCTATGAGCGCTAACTACCTTAGATCTCTGTTGAATAACATTATTAGGATATCGTGTAATAGCTATATTTAGCTGCAGTGTACCTATTTGGGTGTCGGTGTAACGTCACAAATAAAGCAGTGAGTTACTATCTCAAAGTCAAGTTGACCATATAAAAGTAGCTTTACTATAACCGATTTTTTTAAACAAAATTACTGATGTTTAAAACTGATAACAACACATTAGTTATGACATCCTTAAATCAATGTTGTTGTTGTTGTTGTTAAAAAAATGCCCATAGGCTATCATTACTCCCCAGTTAATGAGAATAAAGTATGTCAGGCGCCTTGGGGCGCAGAATTTTGTAATTATACAGAATAACAAACAATAAAATAATAAATTTTATTAGCAAACAAGTTAATTATTTTATTAAAACAATTTCATAAAAAAAATAGTACAAAAATGTTAATAAGCGCTTTTATTACAAGAAACGAAAAACTACTTCTTTCTGCTGACTGGTGTACGAATCCCCATTAACTCACACAAATTATTTCTTATTGGTCGTAACTCTTCAATTGAATTCTCCCAATTAACATCACTCAAAATTTGCATAATTTCATCTAAATTCACAATTTTAATATTTGCTGTATCACCATAAACTAAAAGTGCTTCATATAAAATAGCTGCTGTTTGTCGTCGTACATAAGATTGACGATGACACAAGAAAATACTGATTTGTACCAAAGCTGATTGACATGAATCATTCTTAATCTGGAATTTATCAAAAATTTTAACTTTTTTTGAATACTAAATCAATAAAATCAATGATAATAATACTTGAACATATTGGGAGAGAATATGAATTCCATCAATTAACTTATAAATATTGCCACAACCTGTTAATTCTTGTGTAATTAATTTCAATGTTTTGATTGGGAAATCAGCATTTGGATTATCAATTATACAACGTATACAACCAGAACCGAATAAGTTATCAAGGAATTTCAACATTGGTATTGTAACACGATCGATTTTTTGATAATCGATAAATATTTGATAAATTACATCACATAAACGTTGAATTTCATCAATACCATTATTTGTTTTCTCTATACGATTAAGATAAGCAAAGAATGCTGAACTGGAATGTTTCACTAAAGTCTCAGTTAAACCACCAATACAACAAATCATTCCTAACATAATATTATAAGAATAGGGTGGGAATTGTAGTAATTCGACAAATTTTGGAAAAGTATCAGCAGCAGAATTCCAATTTAACATTTCATCTTTGACAAAAATTGTAGTTAATTCTTCATAATGTGGAATATGCGGTATTGTAGTATCGCTAGAATGATTTTTAATAAATTTCAAAATATAGATTATTTTAAACAAATCTACTTATGAATAAATCCGTAGAAAACTTTAGTAGCAAGTGCACGTGTCCTGTCGATTTTCTCAACAGCTTGTTGTGCCACACCTGCTATAATCTTTGTTATCAAATCACATGTAAGTATTTCCGGTTGTTTATCAACAATTTCAACAGTTAACAATTGCAAACCTAACATGGATGCTTCACGTACCCAAGCACCGATATCACCTTTTGTTTTATCTTGTGTATAATCTTGAAGACCTATTAGAAATTGTTGATAGATTTTCATTATAATTTCAATATTGAATGTTTTTCCAATCTCTGTTGACATTGTTTTACAAAGATCGGTTAATGCTTTAATTGAATCACGACGACTTTTTGCCCATTTCTCAGTATGTGGTGTGATTTTCATTGATTCAATCAATGAATCCGTTACACTTGCTAGATGTGTTTTTAGAATAAATTCAGGTAGAACACCAAGAGCTAAAGAATATCCCATACGGATTTCTTCAGAATTTGTTGTTAATAATTCATGAATATAATTAGAAACAATTTCATTGCTTTTATCTAATTGTGTTTGATAATATTCGGATAAAAATGATGGTAAAGCTTTAACAGCAGCATTTTGAATATTTAAAACGTTATAAGAGATACATTCGTTAATTAGATGTAACCAATCATCTAAAACATTATAATTACATTGAATCAACAATCTATGTAATTGTAATTGTGTTTAATTACCGATAATTGGCGTATTGTTGAAATTAAAATGAGCCAATGAACATTTCTCGATGAAATCACAACAAGCTTGTCGTGATAATTCACCACCAGTACCACGAAAATAAAATTTCGTACGAAATAATGGAATTAAATTTTTAACAAATTCAACTAATTCATCACCGATCATTATTTCAATCGGTTTATCATCAATTTTCGATAAAGCATACAAAATCTCACCGATTGCTAATATGGAACCATGTCGACTATTCATATCAATACAATTTGCTTTTATGAAAAGTGACGGTAGGACTTTTTCTATCATAAATTGTGGCGCCTATTTTATTTGGTAAAAAACAATAATTAATAATTTATTTATAGAAAATAATCAAAAATTACCAAAGGTGTTAAATTACACAAACTTTTCGCTGTTAATTCTCTAATAACTAAATCCCAATGATCGATTTTACGATTTAATAAATGATCAATTAACGGTAAAGTATATTCATCAAATTGTGCAATAAAAACGCTAATATTCAAATAAGCATTACTTCGTATACTAACAGCAAAGAAATCGGCAACTGTTAAGATATCAATACCGTGTGGAAAACTACCTTGTCTACCAACATTCTCTTGGAAAGCGGCCGACGCTGCTCGTCGACAATTTATCTAAAACAATTCTTATAAAAGTAGACTTTTCCACCAAAAAAAAACAAAAGAATAAAGTAAATACTTCACGATCAAAACAAGTAACAATCAATAGAGTTGCTGCAATTTCATTAACAAACGGTGCTAGATCTGTTGTTTCATAAGCACGAGCAAATGACCAACAAACATAACAAGCTGAATCACGTACATGTGAACCAACAGAGAACGATGGTCTTGGTTCATCATAAGTTAATGCTTTTATTATAACAGGAACAACAGCTGGTAGACGTTTCGGTAAAAGTAAACCTCTACGTCCTAATTCAGCTAATGCTAAACAACCACCATGCCAAGCACCATCACCTTCCCTAGGTGTAAACAATTCCAAAACACATCCAACAACTTCATCAGCCAAATCTTGTGGTAATCGTCCAGTAACTCTACCGATACCTTTTGCAGCCGACCATCTAATTATTATAAAATCGAAATATAATGTTGATGAAACAAAAATAAATAAATTATACCGAACGATCCCAACCGAACTTCTTAAACCTTGCACCAATTGATCGATAACCTCTTCAACTTCATCAGGAACTTCAATTTGTTCCTCATCTACAGTTTGTTGATTTGTAATTGTTTGATTGGTGTTGACTACATCACCGCCACTTAAATTCGCTGCTAGTGAACGATTACCTCGTGTATATCGCCAAGAAGCTACGCGAGGTGGTAGAAACGTTAAACCTAATCAACAGAAACGTATCAATATTGTTGTGGTTACTCTATTAGGATAAATCTACCGATCCGTTGGATTATTTTATAAAAAAGCTTCTGTATCACAGGATTAATTGTTTTATTATTATTTTTCTTATTGACGACTTTATGGAGTAATTTTTGGGTATGTGGTAATAGATCGTCTCTTTTCCCATATTTGAAAATCATAGCAATCGATGATAAAGCTCCATCTTTTACAAAATCTTTACTTTCTTCTAATAGACCCAAATCAATAGCCCAATCAAGATACGATTCTAAATGCTTCTCTTTCACGTCATGCCTGTAACGTTATTTTAAATTTTTTTGTTTTATTCTTTTATATTCATATGAGAACCTTGTAAGGAATCTTGCTGATAAATAAGTAGCACCATCTCGACATTTATCGGATGTAACAACGTATTTTTTGATAATTTCCAAAACTCGACTCATTATAGTTTCATTATTTTGATCAGCATCGAATCGAGATAGATCGAATGGTATCATTACAATGATAGAGAGCCACAGTAATAGAATGTATCTAGTTGACCATGTATCCGTATCGAGGGGATCTTGAGTTTCTAAGAATCGTAATACCGGCTCAAAATCAGACACCTGGAAATTAATTAAAAATTAACCAATCAATGCACCTAAATTATGAAATTGACAACCTCATGTGGTAAATGACGAACTACCACTTTATATCCACGAACATTGACAACAGTAAACATAAAATTAAAAATACAATGTTTCAATTCAATCGGATTACAATCATCTCGAATTATTGTTATCAATTTTTCTAATATCTCATCTAAATATTTATCTAATAGATGTGGTTGTTCTTTGTATTGATTGAAAATCACTGAAAAACGTTCATATGCTCGTTCTTTTTGTCTTAGATCTGTATAAATGTTTTTTGAATTCTGGATCATTTCAAAAATTTCATCACTTTCTGTGAATGCTTCTAAGGCACAAGCTAGCCCAAAAGGCTCATCTGTATCCATTGATGAATCGTGTGGGGACATTTTTTTTGATTTAAATTTCAAAATAAAAACAAAACACAATTTTTTCGAGAATTTCCAACAACTTGACAGTTTATTTTGAGGTTAGATAAACAATAATTCTATCTCATACCGAAAGATGGCGCAAGATTTTTGCAACGCTTGTGAATCTATCGAGTATCCCATAAAAATCTACTTTCTCATTCTCCATTATAGTTCGGTTATAACGAACAGCATGGAACTTCGTTTTAACCGTTATTTATTATTATTTATCTATTATGTCCATATAATTAATAAATTACAGCTAATAGATACAGTAGGCTAAATTTACAGTAAATTCTTGAAACTTCAACCTTTAACTACAATATAAACACTCTTATTTAAACACTATACAGTGAAACCAATAAAACCTCCATATGCGGACACTTCTACAGTCCCCCTTTAGGGACACTTTACCGATAAACTGACACACTACCTTATATTTATATACCTATAAGAAAAACTTCTCTAACACGGACACCCTCTTATACGGACACAGACACTACATTCTTATATAAAAGCTTAATTTAAACGTCTCTCTTGCGGACATCTCAAGTACCTAGCGGATAAAATTAAATAAATGCAAAGTAAGCCTAACTATGACTTTGCTATATATTAGGCTTTTCTGCGAATAGATATTGATTACTTCTTATTTTGTTTGGCTGAATTTAATATGAAAATTAGTGTTTAGTATCACTACGGCTTAAAATGACTCCTTACCGTAACGAATTAACTCTCAAAGAGAACAAGTGCAGTGTTACAAAGTTGCGGAAAATTTCAAAATAACCAAGACTTACTTAGCCACAATATTGAAAATTGCAAAGCCTTAAGTATCGTAATTGTAAAGAGTAGGTAGCTGAAGTCTCCAAGAACCTAAAACTCTCTTATAAGGACACCTCCTATTGCGTACAATATTTTTTTCTCCGATGAGTGTCCGCAATAGGTTTGACTGCACTTATGCCATTCTAACCTTAACTCTAATCAAAATTTTAATATTAAAGTGCACCAGAAGTAGGAAAAATCGTAGAAAATAGGTCAAACAAAAAATGAGGAAGCGGTGAAGCGGTGAAAGAAGAAGAAGTAAAAAAAGTAGACTCTTTATATGATTCTGATCCTGTCCGATAAAGATATCTTTTCTGGGATATCAATAAATGTAGGATTAACAACAATAGATCAGCTGTGGTGGCAGTTCAGGAAAGCCAAACGACCCCTATAATCTAATCTAATCTAAAATCCTGCCCGATAACCTCAGCATATCACTTCAAATTTTCGATAGATTTTACTGATTTTAGTGGAAAAAAAGAGTTAAATCAGTCCGTCATTGCTTGTTTATATAGAAATCTTGTACAGGCGTTGACTCATTCATTCAGCATCCATCGATTTTTGAAAACTTACAAGCAAAATGTTCTCTACCAACCAAAGGTTTATGAACTCATGAAAAATCCACCAATCACTATTTAAGTCATTCAAGCAGAAAAGAGATTAATAATTCTGAATTGTTATTATAAATATGCCTTAGCTCTGTTATATAATAAAAGAGAAAGTTTGTCTACTTTGCAACTGTTTTTTTAAAAGTATCCTCAGTTTAATATAACCACTACAAGTGGGAATTGTAGGTGCGTTGAACTGGAAATTAACACACACAAGAAATCTTTACTTTACAAAAGCATTAAAATCAGAAATTAGTAAGAAAAATGTATCATAATTCTTTTGGGCAAATGTCACCTTTTCACCAACTCAGTTTCTAAAGACTTGAACATTCTAGTCGTTAGTGGTTTATTTCACCCCTTAAATATGCATTTGGACAGCTGGCTCTTCGTGAAGGCTTTTTATTTTGTGTATGTTTACATTTGTGTATCGATGGAATGCCCCTGTGTTGCAAGCTTCAAACCGAGTTGAACGAGATAGTAAAACAACGGGGATGTATACAACCCACTTGTGCATCATGCATCTTCCAACAGAGGCATGCTCTTTTGACACACGAAGAATTGAAAGCACAAAGGTGGGATCGCCCCTGATCCAACTAGAACTTTACATTTCTAGAATTGATCGTAATTCGTTTAAAATATGTAAACAAATAAATTAGTTAACTTAATATTGTAATTTGTTTGAAAAACAACATCATATGTTGATAATTAAATCAGTCATTACGATAGTTTACATTTTCTTATAGCCTTGTTGACATTGACCATGAAATTTTATAACAGTTATTGAATTTACAATGTAAACGACCTGATCAAGATCTTTTATATGATACTTTCTACATATTTTTTAATAGATATGAAACGTTTCACGTTGCGGTTGGATCAAAACATAAACAACAAAGATGAATATTTTTGTTTAGATAGATACGCAATAAAAATGTGGTTTACATCATTCAAAAATACATATATTTACCTGTCATTTAAAATTATATATCGATCTAATGAATATTTATTTCTTGTAAGATGTAATATGTGAGAATTGTTCATCAGAAATTACATAATAAAAAAATCGCCAAGTTGCCAAAATTTTACATTTATACCATAAAAAATTGTTTTGATTTGGTTTTATTAATTTACACTTTGTTATACAAATATCAAGGTTGTTGATGTTGAGATTGTTGAGTTAACTTGCTGATTTTTTGATGGCCAAAGATCAATGAAGTAACTACTGCAAAGATGAATAAAATCGAAATTAACCTTTAAAATTCGCACGATATATGAATATTTGATGATTTTATATATTTTATAACAGTTATATAGTTCCTCAATAAAGAAGACCTTCACCTGGAAACTTGAAGCATTCTCTACACATATACAGGAAGTGTCACTGCATTTTCCTACAATAAATTATATGTATGTTGTGCTTATTGAAGCTTGGTGAACTTGACTTTTGAATAAAACAAGCATTTAAATCCCCATCAGTGGAGAAATTTATCGTACATATGCTCAATATAGTATCTAGAGCAAGGTCCAGGTGTATATTTGCCTTATAAGTATTTAAGCTAGGTAACTTAAGTTTGTAAATGTGTCATTTGGCTAATAACTGAATTTTATTGAAACCATAAGTGAATAGCCTTACAGTGGGAATCCATTTAATAAACCTCTAAATAAATCTCTACTAACTTATTGCCGTTTGATCTACCGATGGAGTACTACTGTTCGGTAGGTTGAAGCATGCATGTCGGCCATAAATATAAAAATATCAGGTTTCACTGCGATTTATTTCTTATTATAAGCACTAAAGATCCTTTAAATGTGCGTCTTAATGGGCCTCGTACACGTGTAGGCTCAGAAGCAACTGCCTCTGTGCTTTACAATCATTACGCTATACCAACTCATTACTACAGCATCTAACTTTCTTAAGGCTTTCCAGGCTATAATAATATAAAGACCTTACTACACAATTACCTAGAGTAGCTTATTTCCTGTATTTCGTGTGATTTAGGATAAATAATGCTGTTGCTTCTATTAACTTAAAATCCAGCCGACAAAATCAAAATAGACCGAGTATACAATACATATTGTCTTTTATCATATTTTTCTCCAGTTCTTCCATTAACTCAGGGCCAATTATCAGTTACACACTTAAATTCTATTTTAATAAAATGCATATCATATTCAAGGAGCCTTCATCATAATTAAGGAACTGTAGATTACAGCGCGTCCTCAGTAAAAATCCAGGGTTGATAGTCAATGCATGGGTTGATTTGTTCTCCTCCAATGCTTGCTGCACACTACCGCTGTGTCCGCATTCGTAGGGCAATGGACGAAGACGAATTATTAGAAGTACAATTATTGGTCACTGGTGGGTACTGGTCCGTTTCCCATCGTTCGTCGGTAAAAATGACACAAGTCAAAGGGATCACAATTATTGGGCTACTTGACAAGTCTATACTTGCGATGCGCTTAGACGAGTTGTACATGTACTTGTGCATTGCTTTACTAAATACTATTCATTCTGTATCGATAACATCCGCCGCAGCAGCTGCACACGCAACGACGTTTTCAGTATGACCGCTAGCCATGCTGGTCGGTCCATCAGCCAACATTGTATAAATTCGCTGGCGTATTTTTAACAAACATTGTACACCTCGTGTGAGCGGCTTTGCTGGTACAATCGGCCATGAGCTAGTACACTTGCCAAGTATACCAATATTGGTGTATTGGCCAAGTACACCAGTCGTCTGATCCCGGCTTTACTGTTGGAATAAGAACGCATTGTGTAGTTGATAATGCAAAAATGTACTGATATTGCAAAAATCCATGGGTGTTATTTTATAAAAGCAGTATTTACATGAAATTTGGCCTCTATTAGATCCTTTTCAGAAGGAAAATCGATAGGAATACTCTGTTATGGAACTTTTTCCACAATAACTTTTCATATTCTTTATAACGAGATGATGTTATATGCTGACAATGAGTCCACGTGGAAGTGCAAACTATATTACTTGGAATAAATGAACAAAAATGCGTCATTTCTTATTATTTCAATAATATAAACAATTTATTGAGAACATTCATTTCTAACCCGGATTTGCGAAAAAAACAAGCAATGTTTTTCACTTAAATTCACATTTATGCGTTCTCTGCGATGTTTGTTTACTATAACCAATGGTGGAGTTACGCATACTCGCTAGAGGCGTCTGCCTCAAGTCATGCAAACCAGGGGGTCCCAAGGTACAATGGAAAATAAAATATTTTATGATCAATTTAATGTTTGGTGGTCGATATATGATTTTTATTTGTATTTTTGTATTTTATCACTGAGTTGGTCTTGAAATGACAGTAAATCTCTGATTTATGCATCGAATCAGAAAAGAATTAAAGAATTTAGAGGACAAGATCTGATTGTAAGTAAATTGTTTCCATATAAGGACCTCTGTAGATTTTTTTTTTAAGTAGGTACTGTAAAAACAAAAACAAAAGTTTGAATCACCCTGTACAGAGTATATTACCCAAACATTGTGAAGTTGCCACAGAAGTAAAAGTCATTGATTTAGCATTGTGGCATTCACCGGCCAAAAATTTGTAACGTCCCAGGCCCTGTCAGTGTCGGATTTAGACCCACTAGCACCCGGGGTTAATTCTTAAACACCACCTTTAACAAACAAATCTATTACACTCTTTTAACTCTAATAATAGTCCCTTAAATCCGGATCTGGGCGTCATAAAGGTTAAATCCCCGACAGTCTATATCAATATATCACAACTTTATTCATATTGTAGAAACTTTGTCCTAGACCTGATAAGACCTTGGCCTTGTAAAGATAAAAATTTGTTTATTTTTTTCGAATTCAGGTACAACAAGAACGTTACCATGAAGAAAATACAATTTGTTGAATCAAGGAAAGATTTTAAAGAGATGTTTATTAAATTATATCAATATACTGACCATCTTAATTATCATAAGATATATTATTGTTAATTAATTACGATTAATTTTTAAAATAAATTATGTCAGCTGTATCTTATTTCATAGAAAACAAAAACGAAAAAGTATCAACAACTTATAAATTACTCTTTTTTTTTTTGAATAAATTAATAGCCCCACTTTATCCTCTTATTAACAATTTTGTTTACATTCTCCTTTTCTATATATAAGACATTTCAACACAATACAATTATGAATAGAGAATTTTTCAAACAACAGTAGATAAGGTGTTATTTATACGATAGATAAATTTGTCCAAAAATAAATTGGAATTACGCCAGTATTCTGAAACACTCAAGTGCCTCATTATAAATTCTCCCAGTTTCTATACATTTGTAAGAAGAAAATGGATTTATTTCAGTTTAGAGAGAAATGTGAGAATTGTTCTGAAGAAATTACTGAAATATTTATCAAACTTAACGAACCAAAAGGTTTCAATCAAGATCTTTTGATTGATTCTGTTGATATTCATAGTATCGTTGGATTGTTGAAAGGTATTGGATGGATGTTTTATTTGGTAAATCCAAATGAAACAACATATAAACATACAGAAGATGTACCGAATTTTTTCCAAAATGTAAGTCATTATTGATTATTGAATACATATCGAGAACAGACTGTATTATTGTTGGAATTTTTCCATTTACCATCATTTAAGTGGCCGGAAATTTATTTCATTTCTCAAATATATATAAAAGTTTCTTCAGATTTTATCTGAGAGAAAAAAATTGAAAACATAACATAAAGCTATTGTTTGTTTATATCGACAAAAAAAACACAATAACAAAAAAATAAGGTCACGTTTTAATTTGTTATCATTTTGTTTAATTTAGTTTTATATTGAATTACTTATCATATTTATGTTGAAGTTTTCAATTATACATTGTTTATAATTTGAATTATAAAATTTATCATGACTAACACAATTATCACAATCTGTATTTTAACTGAATTTAATTAAAAAGGATGGTTTTATCCAACTTTAGTCCTGGCCATATTTTCTACTATTCATGCTAATGGAGAATGTAATCCTTTGGTTCGATAACAAACCAACATATCGGTTAAATGATGGCCTTACCAGTTTATCACAAGGATTACTACAACAATGCGGAAGGTAAGCATTACCATTAAACCAAATATTATACAAATAACGAGCAAGAAAAGTGGTATAATCCAGGTTGATTGCTTTTCATGAGTTCAACAGTCCAAATTAACACTACTATTAAAGAAAAAAGTCGATTTAAATTTTAAAAAACAATAATTAAAATTTAAAATGAACTGCGCCGCTGGGCTTATATGCTAATATTCTGTAATAAATAATAGTTGTGTTCTATTTACGAGCGAAAGTTTAATCATACATAAACACCTATAGTGAACAATAATGTTTACCGAAAATTTATAATAATGCAGTAGAGAATGACAACAATTTAATCAAGACGTGATTATTAAACAGACACAGATGGATTTAATTAGTTAAATTTTCATAACCACAACGGTGAACTGAAATGGGATTTGCATCATAACTCATACCAGATCGATAAAGTTGAGGCAACACCACAATACAGGTCAAAAGTTTTAGTTCGTTGTACAAGGAAATGTGGTCTTTATAAAATGTAATCGAATGAATTTTCTAAATGTCAACAAAGTCTGTTGTCGTTTAATTGGTGTACAAATTCAAACAAAACTTTAAAAAGTTGATCCAAGCGATTTTGATGCTTGAAAAGAGATTTCATTACGACAATGACCCTTGTGAAATCCTTAAGAGTCAAACTTGTGTGTATTTAGGATAGTTATTTAATGAAGATCTAAGGAGGCAGTGGCGTGAATGCCGGCGCCTTTAGGGCAAAAAATCTATATCCTTCTGTCTGTATGTACAGACTGACTCTTGTAGATGAAATATTCAAGCTAATGCACAGATTTACGTTATACTAGAGATTTAATCTACGTTTCAATTACGTGAAACCGCCTGTATACGGGTGTCCCTAATTGTTAGTTAGTTAAACTAGGTAAACTAGGTTTCTTCAACATCAGTAGCTCGCATACTTTGAAATTTAACAAAATCTAATTTGGAAATGTATCACATCGTAACTAGTTCTGTGTCAGTTCATTTTAATTGGTGTTAAGTTTATTATGAGTTGTCAGTCGAAAATTCGGGTGTCTTTAGTCGATTATCATTTACAGTATACACAACGAAACCGTAAATTTGGTAGAATATTCTCATATATTAGATTATCGCATCATAACTGTCTTGAATGATGAAGGAGTGATAGCTTAAGTGCCTAAATCTGTCCCCTTTACATTTAAATTTGCTGATATATACCATCAGCAAGTAAATTGAATGACAACGAAATACATTCAACGACTAAATTGAAAATTTTGAGTTCTGTGATTGTTATGGAAAGTTGATATCGTATTGGGAAATAAAAAAGAAAGTTAACTGGCAAACTATCAGAGAAGATTTCTGTTTGAAATATCCACTTAAATCGATCCTCATCTACGGGAAACTTATTTAAAATGACAATTTAAAGTTTGCCAACCTTGGAAATAGTGCAAGTGGAACTTTTAAATTTGTGCGATACCAAGAAACATATTCAATAAAATGATTAAATGGAAAATATTCCGTTTCCTTTTAGAATTCTATTTATATCATCTTTTTATTGTTTTTTTTTTTATTTTCAGACTGATATTCCGTGGAAGCGAAAGTTATGCATACATTTTCATTTATGAGAATTTTCGTTTCTTCGAATTGCCATGGAATTGTACGACAACCTGGTATTTGGCAGCTATTGGAGTCGATTTCTGTTATTATTGGGTACATAGAGCATGTCATGGTATGTTTATTTACTTGTTATTGCAATTATAAACTAAAAAAAGAGCAAATTTCAGAAGTTCATATTCTCTGGGCCCAACATCAAGTCCATCATAGTTCTGAGGAGTTTAATATGGCTGTAGGATTAAGGCAAAGCTTCCTCCATGGCTGGTGCGGTTTTGTAAGTCTCATTAAAATTTTTATCTTCATTCATTTTAAGATTTAAATCGAAGCATAATTGCTATCTGGGGACTTAATTTCGATAACTTTTATGAAAGTACACTTGAGTGAAATTTAATTAAAATCATCATAAATAATAGATTTTTCTTTAAACTTTCCAAATGAAAAGAGATCAATTTTTAATTATTAGAGAAGCGAAAAAGCTGTAGACGATGAAGTTCTGTTGTTGACTTTAATTAAATTTATATTTTCAAGGAAGTAATTGGGAGAAGATCATTAAAGCTTATTTTATTTTTTTTACAAAAACAAAAATACGTTTTATTGCTTCCATTTATATTATTCATACAGATATTCTATCTACCCCTGGCTTTTGTTTTACCACCGGCTCATTTCGTCACGCACCAACAATTCAATTTGCTTTATCAATTTTGGATTCATACGAAAACAGTGAAAACTCTCGGCCCGTTTGAATACATTTTCAACACACCACAACATCATCGAGTTCATCACGGTAAAATAAATTTTTATTAAAACTAAACCGGAGGAAAAAATTGATTTAAATTTACAATTTTGTTTGTATAGGCAGTAATATTTATTGTCTCGACAAGAATTATGGTGGTGTTTTAATTATTTGGGACCGTTTATTTGGTACATTTGCAACAGAATGTAGAGATGAAGAAATTGTTTACGGTTTGGTATTTAATCAGCCATCATTCAATGTGCTTCATCTACAGGTGCAAAATCCAGAAGAATTAATCGCACAAGATATACCTACAACTTCTTTTTCTCATTTTACAGACATTCTATACGGCTTATGTTATCGAGAAGTTCAACGAAATGAAATGTTGGCAACATAAATTGGCTGCAATCTTCTATGGACCCAGTTGGCAACCGGGAAAACCACGTCTTGGTCTTGATAAAGATAAAATTAAAGTTAGTATATTTGAATTATAAACCTTACAACGTGTATTTTTATGTTAAAATAATAAAGACAGTCTAAACGAGTATTGATCTTCATTATAGGTAGTTCCGAGAACGAAATATGATGTTAGATTACCCTGGTGGTGCAACATTTATCTTCTAATTCACTTCTGTTTCGTCGTCTATGGATTTCAGGAATTATCAGCCATTTATATGGTAAGATTTATTGTTAGATTAATTAGTTTATTTTTGTTAAAAATTGCGGAATTTTTATGTAAACAACTTTTAATGAGAAATCTTTAATGCCTCATCTGAATTGTGAAATTATCTTTGGAACTGCAGATACAAAAAAAAAAAATTAAAACGTTCATAATGAAGTTTTGTTTTAATAAATTCTTTCTTTGTGAAACAGACGGTATAATTTAATCTTGAAGTCTTTCGGGGCAATATCGAGCTTATATTTAACGAAATTTTTAAACAATTGCCTCTCAACACGAACAAAAGAGATATGAAATCTATTTAGATGTCAACTCTTGACGAAGTATAAAGTATGATCTGTCTATATCGAATCAGTCGACTCGACTTTAAGCTATTAAAAGCGATAATGGTAGAATTATACATCCACCAGCTACTCTCTAGAAATTGACATCAATAAAGTATTTTTTTATGAAACTTTACACTTTCGTAGTCAAGTCGACAAATTACAGATAGGTAAAATATAAGTCTGTTTTTTCTCGTTTTGTTATGAAATCTAATTTTCCATGTTATTATCTTTTGTGAGAGACAGGTAACATACTATCCATACAATTTGTCGGTTTAGTTTAAATTGAAAATAGAGACTGTTGAAAATTGGTCAAATTGGAAGGAGTTCTTGTCTCTTTTATAAAAAATATGATCATCCGACATAACTGTCAAATACAGACAAAATTGTGTTATCTTTGTACCTACCTGGAAGAATTTTTTTTATAAAAATAGGAGATATGTTTGGGTTATCTTTGTTGACAATAATATACAATAAACAATCTTTTTTTCTGTTACAGCGTATCAGTCCATTGGCTGTTTTAATTTTTGTGATTTATATAATTGCATCTCTAACAAGTATTGGGATGTTGTTTGATGATAAACCGTATGCTTCATTATTGGAAGTTTTACGTTGTTTGCTTCTTGTGGCAGCAATCCAAAGGACCGATATCAAAGACTCAAACAGCACCATTGTATTGACGGTTGAGGTCTTTTTCACTTTATCTGGTCTCTTTTGGTTTTTACAAAGTATAAAGATCATACAAATGTTACACAGAACTGACAAAGCCGATTGATATCTACAAAAGTATTAGATTTATTTATAGTTTAGCTTTTAACTGTGATTAATCGTACGTTGTGATAATAGATTTAGTGATAATTAGGACTTCCCTATTTTATGTAAATATTGAACAAAATAAATTTATAAATATTGAAGTTTTGCTTTTAATGAGTCAACTGTCTCAAAATGATTTATTGTCATCAATCATCATCATCATCATCATAAAATAATATTAAAAGATAAAAGATGATAAACTTAATTCGTCATGATTTTCCACCGATTTCCATTATGATCTACATATAACAACAACACCCTCTGAAAAATTTCCTCTTAACTCGGATATTAATAATTCTTTTTAATTTTATAAATAATATTTCTTCATGAAAAGGTAAACATGCAAAAAATTTAATTATAGAAGAATTATTCCTTTTATAATTTAGAATGATGTAAAGATAATGCAACTGGCAAGCGCGAGAGTTTCAGCTTCAGTCTCAGGACCTTCCTGTACGCCACATAAGCTCGACAACCTGTAGTGTGCGTTCATCTCTCAACAATAACACTGGGCTTCTACACACACAGCCATACAGAAAGTTGAAGTCTTACGAATTTTCGTACTTCGTTTCCATTCACAACAGTCAATATTTGTTTGTTAGCTGGTGTAGGTGTGTACGTGTGCAATAAAAGTGTTCTAAAGGAGAACCATGGAAGAATCTGAAGTGGTAAGTTAATTGTTTATCAGTAAATTAAAATGACATATATTTTGTCAGTTGTATGTCATATTGAAAGCGTATTTTTCCAATTTAAACAACATACGAGTTTATTTACATTTATATTCCATTATTGAGCGGAATCGTGGTGACCAACAAACCGCTGATAGTTTGGTCGATATTTCGTTGTTATTTCTGTTGAAACGGCAATAAATTCGTTTAAAAAACTGTTAAAATAAAAGCGACATTTTGATATTTGTGAAATGATTGAAGAAGAAGAAGAAGAATCAGTGCTTGATGAATCACCAAAAACCCCCCATACAGCTATACAAGATATAGAAGAATACGATCATATCAAACCAACGAAAGAAAGACTGGAATGTGAACGAATCTTGTCTGAAATTCCTGGTGTTCATGAAGTTGTATTATCTGATGAGACACAAAAGAAACTCGGTTGTAATGTTGGTAAACATATTGTCGACAATAAGCCATGGGTTTTAATCAAAAAGGAATTATTCCTCATTGAAGAACATGATGAATTTCTACCAATACAAGCGGAAATTTCCCAATTTGCAGGTGATGAAATTCTTGTTGGTTGTATTTTAGATGATAATATGAAAGATGAAAATCAATTTTATATTTGTATTAAACAAGATTCTATTGAACAAGTTCAGAAAGTTTTTCAAAAGTTTTATGAAGATCAGCAAGAACAATTACGTCATTATATTTATAGAGATAGTAATTATTGGAAAAGTCTCGGTTCTGAATTCGAAATTGATGAGAACCAACTAAAAAATAATCGACCATTAATTGAAGTCGAAATTGAAAGTAAATATCCCATATTCCCACATAATATCCATTTGAAAGCTAGAAAAGCGTTAGATTGTCGTGATGGTTATATGGAATTAAGGCCAGGAGATGAACGTCCTGTCAACATATTTAAGAGGCGAATTGATAATTCCGCACAGATAGCACCGAGTACTTGTGAAAATGAAGCACAAACAATCTGTAAATATCCAACGAATATTGCGACACAATACGAATACGATATCGGTGATAAACTTGAGATTTCTCAAGAGACACTCGAGACACTTAAAGCAACACTTGATGATAACTCGGATGAGTTTAATGATTTGCTTCAAGTTAATAATAGTATCAACCTGTATACCGATGATTATCATAATTTGGTGAAAAATCGAAAATATTGTGACAAATTATTCAAATTAAATCCAGAAGAATACATTTCTTTCATCAATAAAGATTTATGTGAGAATAAAACGATATCTTGTGCCGCCTTCCATCCAATGTGGACAGGAACTGTTGCAACAAGTTATGTTGACAAACCATACAACATTTATGTGAAAGACAATCTTCATATTGATGAAGTTAATCGAATTGTTTATTGTCGTAATCTTGTATTACTTTGGTCTTTTGTGGATGATTTAATGCCAAAACTTATATTAGAATCACCGCGAGAAGTCTTTTCTTTATCATTTTGTCCATGGAATCCTTATTTATTAATTGGTGGTCTTGATAATGGTCAAATTATCGTTTGGGATATTACAGATCGATTAGAACGTGTTGAAGCTAAAGAATTTTCAACAATCGATCAACAACATTTACAAATGGAATTTATGAAGAATACTGAAAGTATTGCTACAGTTCATCCAACTTTACTTTCTAATTTAGAATATTCACACCAAAAATGTATTCATTACATCGAATGGTTATCACCAAAAACTTATGTAACGAAAACTGGTGAAATTGAAGAATTATCAGATGGTCAATCATTACAATTTATAACAACAAGTGAGGATAGTTGTTTGTTAATTTGGGATTTATTAATGAATGTTAAAGCTGGTTCAGTGGAATCGAAATCGATGAAGAGAACGAAACGATTAAAACAACGTCCTAGTGGTTTGGCTGCTGAAACATCACCATTTGAATATTTACATTTAAATTTACGACCAATTTATAAAATAAAATTTACTGAACCAATTATAAGACTTACAGCAATGTGTGCAACATTCTTTCAACCAATATATCGACGCAGAGATGAAGATTTTATAATCGAATCCGTATCAGATCGTGTTTATTATGAATTTGAGTCGGTTAATAACGAATATTCAAAAAAGAATGAAATATTCGTTGGTTCACTATTAGGTGATTTCATCCATGCAACTTGGAATGGACAAGAATTTGATTCTGGTGAAGTTGTTAATTATGAAGATAGTTCATGGATTAATTTTGGAAAATACCATGATGGCCCAATTGTACGTATAGATTATTCAGCAGTACTGGATGCTGTTTTGGTCATTGGTGGTCGAATTATGTCAGTATGGAGTTTAAGAATTAAAAATCGTCCAGTTGTTTGGCGTCAATCTAAATCTATTTATACAGATGGTTCATGGTTTGTTGCCGATCGTAGTCGTATACGTTTGACACGTATGGATGGTCATTTTGAGATTTGGTTATTTTATCAAAGAAGCAGCGCCCCAATTTATGAAATCCTGTTATCGAATCGTCCAATTACAGTTACTGAAAGTCAACGACGTAAACATATAAATTGTGTATTTGGTATAGCTCAACAACGTGGACCATTTCGTATTTATTTTGCTGGATATGCTACTACAAATACAGTTCAACAGATACAAAATCAATTAAAACAATATTTTGAAAGGGAAATAACACGAAAGATCAATTTTGATAAATGGCAAATAGAATTCAATCAAAAATATGGTGATTTTATTGAAACGAAAGTAGAAAGTGAACGAATTCAAGTAATTGCATCAGAAACAAATGTAGAAAAATCAAAAATTAAATTAACAAAAGATGGGATTGATACAGAAAAAATCAAACAACAACAACGTGAACAGGATCGTATTGAAAAAATGATTCTACAACGAAAACAATTAGATAAAGAGCAATTAGTGAAAGATAGAGAACCATTATTGAAATTCGAAGCTGAATTGGAGACGCGTCGTAAAAAACAGAGGGAAATTTTAAAAAGGTCTGATCGAATTTTCCGTGAAACTATAGCGAAATTATTCCCCGATATAATTAAAGAAAAACCAAGCACACCGAAAAGTCCATATGAACAGAAAAATAATTTAACAGATTTAGAAAAATTTTATGAGAGATTCGAGGACACATCAATACTAGCTCGGGAGTTTATAGAAAAAAATCCGTTCCGTTATCATTTCGACTGGGTTAAAGTTTTAAAGAGTGCAAAACAAATACGAAAAACTTTAGAAAACTTTGAACATTTGCATCTTGAGAGGTATAGCGCCATTCAGGTGGTTGATGACAAGAAAACTGAATATCAAGCCACTTCAACGACAGTCGTGCATAGTGATGAAGCTATTGTTTTTGATGAAGAAGAAGCCGAAGAAACTATTGACGAATAGTTTTGTATTGTTTGATAATTATTATAATTACACTTAATTCCAATAAAACTATAGTAAAACGCATTTTTTCTAAGATTATTGCACCAAACGTAAACTTGGCCCAATCTCTAACATCAATCCATTTAGTTAATGACCTTTGAGAGTTAGAGTTGTTGTATTTAGTTAAATATACAGATATCTGTTCCATTAAGTATCCCTAAAATATATGGTGTCTATTTTCCGTTTTTTGAGTTTCTATATTATTTCGGCACAATAATTACTTAAGGGACTCCTATCTTTGAATTCTGTAAAAACAGCTCAATATTTACGGCAATTTTTCCCTAGAATCATTAAATAGCATCATGGAGGATAATAAAATAAAATCGTAGTACGATTTATTTGTGATGAAAAAAGCTTATTGGATCACATAGAGTTTGTCGGTAATAAAAATTATATTTCAGCAAAGGATAATATTATACGGAAGTCAACTACTACAAGGGAACTATAAAAAACAACAACCTTTTACGATTATTGCTGGGATAATTCTTTTTAATTTAACGTGAATGTTTGTTTGAACACACACACACACACACGCACACAAAGAGATGATAAAACAAACAATCTAAAATCGTATCTTTTTTTTGTACTACGCCTGAAGCATTAAAAGTAAAATGCCATCTAGATTTTACAGGAAATTGAATTTCAAATGAGCATCACTGCTAAATAAGAAGCAAAGATAAATATTTTCTAACGAAGCATTGACTCTGTTGATTATTGTTTACGAACAAATTGGGAATTATTTAAATAGGTGCGATGATAAAGTTCATTGGCTTTTGGGAAAATTACAGCTGTAATTGTGGGAAATAATCAAAAATAGAGGATTTAAGCAAACGTGACGCTCAATTTTTCAATATTTCACGAAGACAGAAATGAGGAAATGCTGCACGTTGCACTGTAGTGAGATAAGCTTTTACGAAATTGAGATTGTGTCTGAGAAACAGTTAAATAGGCGGTCTTTAACTTACTCCGGTACAACATACCTACAACTTTACTAGCGTTTTCAGTTTGCAAAGCTAATAATAAGTGAAATGAGATTATCGTAATAAGGGTGTGTATTGTTTAAGAAAGTTGTAGCATTGAATCCATCGTAGTCTCAATGTGGCTGTATTTACACGATATTTGAGTGAGTAGTAAGTTTGAAGAACGCTACACAGTCTTATTTGAAGTTTGATAATTTGGAAGCATATTGACTTTAAATTAGTTTATAAATAGAATAGAAAAAAATCTTACCAAAACTAAGTTAGGGAGTCGCAACAACGTCATAAAAGGTGCAAACATTCCATTTTTGCTCAAAAATTTTTTGATGAAGCTCCATATACGGATACAGGTAATAAATATATTTTGCAATGTCGTAATATACAGTCTGTCCCTGGAGAGTTGTAAACAGTAGGTTGTAACACTTAATCAGAGCTCAGGAATGGTTATTGTTACGAAAACACTGCTGGAAATCCTTCAACACCAGGATACATACGGTTTATGGGTGTTCTATCTAAAGTAGAATAAATCACCGTTATTGTGAACGTGACAGAAGGCATAATATTGGTCTCATTGCCATCATTTCCTTGATACCTTTTAATTGTGTTTATAACATTGAATTCAGTTGACACCATTAGATGGATGAATTTGTTTAAATTAATGAATGAGTTTGAAAATAAACTTTGAACGTAACAAACACTCTATATTTATAAACATAAAAAGTTCCCCTGCTGTTCAGAATAATTTTGATGTCGCTTGAATTTCGATAAATTTACTTATTAGCTACAAAGTCAATAAGGGATAATGTAACAGTTATGTATGTTCATGCCCTAGAGCATATAATTTGATATATGTATCTATGAATTTACAACAATAGATTCTTAGGTCAACAAACCTATAATCCAGGCAATAATCTGTAATTTACTATTAAAATCATCATCCTTTATCCTTTAATAGCATAATAATAACAACAATAACGTGGAAAATAGGAAACCGTTACAGACATAACAAGAGAAAAATTTTCTGTAATGTAGCTCATTCTTTTTATAGACGAAGTTGTGACATTTTAAACATAAAATCAATAAACAGTCCACAAAATAAAGGAAATGACATGAATTTAGTGTTGGCAGAAATATTCGCAATTATTCCAATAAAATATTACGTTATAATAAAATAATACCTGCAGGATAAATTTAAGGATTCACACGGAAAGGATAAGAGAGTAATTATATTTAGATTTGACGAAAATGAGCTTAGGAAACGACGTTTTGAATAGACTAAGAATTAAATTAACCATCATTTAGGATATTTACAGAAAAATTCTAAATCCTTAATCCTCTTTGATTCGTTTCCGTTCTAACATCCTTACAAACAGACAAGGTACGTATATCTAAAGACTGTTCTACATTGATTTATTAAGTTATAAATTAGAGGACTGTCAAAGGCGATTGAAAAGTGCCTGAAACGATAAAAATGTTCCTAAACCAACTTCCCTAAAATACTTTCTGTGTTCATTTTATATTGTTGGATTTTCGTAGATCTGTCTACTTTTGTCTCATTTTCTGTGTACGATGTTGGAATAAAAAATTTAATAAATTGATTGATGCTTCGTAAACCCAAGTCTTTCAAAAAAATTTAAATAACAATTGTCTTTTTGCGGTATGGTTAGGTTGAATAGCTACTAGTTGGAAACGAATCCCATATTTATCCATTTATAGTCTGATAGTCTAGCCAATTTAACCTGAAGCCGATAAAGGTAAAAACAATACAGTAACAATATAGTTGTAAAGAGAAATAATGAGACTGCTTTGTCAGAACAAATGAACTACTCAAGTAGTTGTCATTGATATTTTCAAATTCTGAAGGTAGCAAACTTACTTTCTTTTTATCACCATTGCCGATTGCAGACTGGTCCTTTGGGATGAACTACAGTGCGTGACTTATAAAGAATTGTTCCTCTATTACGCCTGTCGAAGGCGAATTTATTGTTGATCTCTTGTGAAGAATCAATAGAATATTTTTCAATTCAAAATAAACCTTATATTATACCTACATCTAATGGTTAGAAATGCAACAGCAATAGAAAATGTCCTATACAGATCTAGATCATTCTGTAGGTTGTCTTTTTTATTGAAGGAAAATAATCAATAATTTATGTATCTAGCACTACACACGTAACGTCGCCATATTTGCCTACATTTAAAAATATTAACTTTGTGTACACAACATCTTCAATGGATTATTTTTTGTAAACTTCCAGCAAATTTCTGATGGTTATTGTAATTTATTTCACTGGCAGATTAATTACGAAGTAGAGTCTTCTATCGATCAAAAAGTCTTTATAACAAATGACCAAACCGGAAACAAACACTCCCGTAAGTCTGATTAATGATTATTGATCCCTCTTATAGACACCTGAGAAGAGTAATACCTAGGTTTTGCATTGGAATTTGCTATGCTCTGTATCACACTACGATATTAAATTTATAATCTACACTTGGATAAATAATGTTGGATTTCTACTCTCATACCTGAAATTTCTGCTGTTGACAGACATTTTCTCGTCTAATATTGCGTTTTAATTTGTATCCGATATCATTCAAGTAGGTACTTGTTTGGATATTATTATTATTAGAAACTGTATGAATTCTAAATTGGGTAGATTCGTTCGATAACATTCTCCCTATAACGTTTATCAATAGATATGAGAGGAAATTGTGGAAAGAACCCTCTGTTTCAATTTCATTCACAACACATTAATCCGGTTTTACGGTACGATGCAATCACAATATTCGAAACGATCAGTACTTGAGATTTGTTTTTCTGTTTTTTTTTTTTTGGTTTTCAATGCAAATCTATAAATTGAAAGAATTCAATTCACATAAATGTCAGAGAATGAGAACGAGCAGATGATATTTTGATAAACTGTTCAATGGATAAATATAGATATGGTGATTAATATTTTCTTCTAAATGTGCGTCAAATGCGTCTCTTTTCAACTTTTTGGATGTAAACGTTTTTGAGTTTAATTTAATTTGTGAAAAATTGGTACGAACGTTTAACTAATTAATTAAATTTCTGAGTATTATCAATTAGATTAGAATTTGGAGTGTTGGACAGTTGACCTATTTTCCTAACTCAATAAAGTATGCGATATGTGTACAAATACATATTTTAGACAATTAAGTATTACGATTGTGCCATATTGAAATCAAGTATGGTAGCATTACGTATAAAGTTTCAATTTTCAGGGAAGTATAGGAGTTGAATGTTTAATCTGTTGATAAAGTCTAAGGATATAATGACAGATGATAATGCGAGAAAATTGTAGGGTACTTTACTTGACAGCACTGACATAGTTTCTCTTTCCAATTGTTTACCATCAACATTAACAACTTTGAAATAAAGCTAAAAGTTTTGAATTTAATGTCAACTGTGACATTGTTCGAAGATAAACAACATAATTTTCCTTAGATGAAAATTTGACTAGCTATAGGAAATTTTAAACTGGTTCATAGTAGTAAATTGGATCCGCTTGCTTGTTATAATCATGTTAACAAAATGGATGCTATAAGCAATATTAAACATACAATACAGTAACCTTTTCCTTGACAGAGGTTGTTTGAAAGTGGATCATATATGTGTCCACATTTCTACCAACCGCTGTCCTATATTTCATCAAAATTTCACAATAATCTATTTTTAAATTTAGAAATTCAATTCATTTCCATTCGGCAGTGGAATCTGTATTGATTTTTCATTAAATGAAATTAAACAGTAGCGTGTTATATTCCAATTTATCACGATTTACAAGAGGATAAAACTGCGACAAATAATAAACGTTTTTCAAAAGGATCAATAAAGTCTGTTTAAACAAATTTTTCATACGAAAGTTTTTTGTTAATCGCTTAAAATCCTGATGTGTGTAAAAACAAGACATCCGTTCCAATACAATTTTTTAAGAGTCTAATTGTGATCATCAGTCACCGTCTGGCGCGATGAAGAGCAATCTTCTAAAAACACTTTACAATGTAGGTCTTCACGTACAAGCATAACGTATAGATCCCTATTTCAAAAGGCACGTAACCTGCATTTATTCCCATAACACATACGGAATTTACCACGTTATTCATTCCTGTACATTATCGCTTTCAAAATATAGAAAAATCATATATTTGACTCATTACAAATAAAAAACTTCCCCTCCAGTTAAATATTCCGTAACATCACGAAATTTTTGATGACTATAGATTCGTCTCTTTAACCTTATTTGTAATAAAATCCGATTTGATGATTTAGGGTATATTTTCTCTGTATACATCATATACGTATTAACTCGGGAAAAGCTTTTTATTATGCTTTTATTTGAAGCTTTGCCCTTAGTGCCGATTCACTATGTTAAGAGGTTTCCGTTATTTCAAAGGTCATCTTAAATGTGCTTCTTCGAAAAAGATTTATCGCACCTTATATAGTGCCAACAGAATAAAAGAAAATAAATAATGGTCGACATTAGATCCAATGGTGTCCTGAAAAACATACACTGTTTCAAATTCTCGAATGTCTGGATTTAAGTTAAAAATCTTTGTGGATTTTGTTAACAAAAGCAAGAGCAAGTACGTTTTTACTATAATGTTCTCTCACTGGTTTTTAACCAACTATCCAAAGATTTATAGCTCTAATCAAGACCGGCAATTACCTAGAAGTAACACGTGGAGAAAATAGTATTCTCTAAAGACGCGTTTCCAAACGGACACATTTAGCCTGCAATATGCTGCAAGCGTTACCGCCAACACTTGCAACACTATTATTTGCGGGTACGGTCTACACATCGCCGCAAATTTGCGTTGTTATTGTGTGTCTCCTGTGTATTTTGCTCCCCGTTGTTGGCTTCATAAATCAGCTGATTAAACGTGTGACGCAGTTTATTTTACTGTTCAGTCGGTTCAGCGTGATTTATTTATATGTAGTAGGTAAACATAAACGATATTGCCCTTTTTTTATGTTTTAGGATTTTCTATTTCATATAGTGCTCAAAGCACCAAGAATTATAAACTAAACATAAAATACGTCTACAAGGGGCACACATTGCTTGCAATATTCTTTGATGTTTATTTATTTACTGCTTTCGCATGGAACAAATTGCAGGCATTGGTTCTGTTGCGCGCGCACGTGTGTAGCACTCAAAACTGCTAACTGGGGCTGCTACCTACTTAAGAAATTTGATACAGGCAGTATGTGTCCGTGTGTAGACGCGCCTTAATATTTAGAGTATAATCAAGTAATAAGATTTCTTTGTAGAATACGTTGTTACATCTTCTAGACAAGTCACAACCTTTTATCAAATTAAAGTATTCGTGCTTGAGGTTAACTAATAACAGACGACAATAATTTAAATTTATAGCTATCAAAATTAGCCGACTTTATTCAGGTTTGTTCATCATCGTGTAAATGGTACTTTTCTGGGAAATGGATTAAAAAGTATAAAATGCACTGTTTGTTGTCTACATCCGGGGCAAACCATTACTTCTACTGCAGCCTTGCTACACCGCTATATCTGGAACTGTTCTCAAGTTCTATAAAGATGCACTTGTTTAAAATACTAACTACTTTCTTAACAATTTTCTAATATCTGCAATTCCAATTTAACTTGTTAATCGAATTTCAGTTTTGTTATATAATTTCTCCAACTTTCTTTGTTTGTTTTCACTAAAAAGAACCATTTCTACAGATAATCACCGTATTTTTTGATACAAAGAAAAAAGGAAAATTTCTAAATAAATGTTATTACTGTAACATGTTTTCTTGTATGTTTGATGTTGATTGGTTAAAATAGAAACTGTTCTGTTGTTGACATAAAGGAGTTTTTTCGCTTCAAGTCTCTATATTACTATCAAAACAAATCGACACATTTCACAGTTGATTAATTTTAATAGTTTCACAATTAACTGGTAATTAATTTAACTGTAGTACCTAATAAATTTTACCTCATCCAATTAAATCTAACTTGCCTAATAAATGTTGTGGAAAATTAACCCTTTAAAGTAAATCTTGACTACTCTGTCAGAATGCTATAAAATACAACGTTTACAGTTTTCAGTAATAGTATAATAAAGACGTCAATTTAAACGCGAAATTCGTGGTGTTCCAATAGAAATCATGCTGACTTTAGAAATAATACAAGAGTATATTATTTCTGATTGCTAATTTGCTTTCAATTATTACAAAAGGTAAAATTTCCATAAATTAGTTCTCTGCTTGTAAGAAGTTGAGGATTAAATTGTCATTTTGTGGCAATTTTTGTCTTATTCAATGTGGTTGAGATACGTCGTAATTTCAAAGTTGTCGTTTGAGGACATGGATGCGTGACACCAGGTATGTGGTGCTATATAGAATCAATGTAGCTCACCTGTAGTTTTCATCCAAGTTTAATATCCAACGATCACGTTGACGCTGTATTTCAGCAAGATAATGCCAGACCACATACTGCACGAATTTGTCAGTTTATTCTATAACAAGAACGGCTAGATATTTTACCTTGGTCACCTAATGTTTCAGATGTTGACACAATAGAACAGTTGTGGAACATCATGAGTCGCCGCTTAAGGAAGCGTTGCATTATCAGCTAGAATGAGTCTGGAATCAGCTACCTACCATAAAGGGTCGATTACATTGAGTGACATTAGTCGCTTGACGCTGGTGTGTAATATAGAAGACGCTGGTGGGTAATATAGAAGACGCTGGACGCCTGTGAATTTAGTAACCGACCGGCCTGCTTTTGTCGCTACATTATTTACAACACAGGAGCAGCTGAAGAAGAGTTGCCACTTGACACTATTAGCGATTTGGAAATTTTAGTCGCAGGACAATTTGAAATATGCGCATGCGCATCCCTCCTCAATTGCCAGCGTCTAGCGATTAAAATCGCTCAATGTAATCGACCCTTAACAGGACATTTATCCCCCATTCGAAGGAAGACTCGTCGGATTAGGAAATATATTGTTCACAACGGCAACGTGCTAGGTTTTTCTTAAACGAGGATCCATAATGAGCGCCCGTAACGAGAAACTTGCTGTGAGATCTGTTATTGTACGTTTTTGCGGCAATTAGGCACTGTCAGAAGGAATGTGAACTGTTGACAATCGACCGCTAACCGCCAAAATGGTGTGAAATTACAACTATTAATATGGCAGAGTTAGTGTTTCATCTCTTTCTAAGAGCCTAACAACATATTAGACTAGACATTTTGATGAAAACTGTCTACAATTTCTCTCTGTTGCTATAGATGTGAAAATGCAGCCGTGTAATTTTACTTTTTCGCACGTAGTTTATTACAAGATATTGAATAAAATTACAGAATTTGGAAACAAATGAAATTGTCACGTTATTATTTTCAGGTGGGTTTGTCAAGATTAAAAGAATCGGTAGCACCAGCTGAAACGGATCGTACACCAGAAATTCGAACAACACTGGAATATTATCCTTTTGCTACAGTATTAAGATTACGTGTATTACAGGTAATATCAATATAATGTTGATTATTTGCTATTAAAATTGTTCAATATATCCATAGATTGTTTGTGGTATATCGTTTTTGATTATTGGGACAGTGGCGTTTATTGAAGAGAAAGGACGAATGAATCTCGGACTGGGAATACCAGCAGGAGGCGCAACAATTTTAGCTGCAGGTAAATTACACCATTTTTTCATCTAATGCATCTTGTCCGTTATTTTGGGCTTGTTGTTCGTTTTTTGTTTGTGAATTTACACAGAAATCTCAATAGAATCAGTTTCTATGTGAGGTGTGAACAGAATCGTTTCCTGTAAACAGATTGTGTCCCCACACAATGTACACAGTAATCAACTGAAGCAATTACTACAGTGTAAAATACACTTGATTGCAAACTGTAGTCTGAACTGTAAATATGTTGAATTATTCTGGAAATGGATCAGTTAGAGAGGTAGAATCGGAAGGTAAATAAATGTTTTGAATGGAACAGGAGAGCAAAAATTAAAAAAAGCGAAAAGAAAACTCCAGTACGTATTTGAAATAAATCAGGAAATTACAAAATATACCAAGTTCAAAATTAATGGTTGAATTCTCGTGGAAAACTTTTTATTTCTATTGCAGACTGAATATAAAATAACTATAAATTATATTTATTTAAGCAAAGAAATTCAAATAAAAATAATTTTATTTCTCATATATAAAATTTCCATATAATTTTGTAATTTTACAATTCATTTTCGGTCGTTAAATTTATTTAAAATGATGATCTTACGTATATCAAAGCTGATAGATTCTACCTCAACCACGTAATCAAATTATTTACGAAATTGCTTTCAATGGCATGCTTTTGTTGAAAATGGTACAAACTGATAAGTAACACATTAAGGAAATGTTTTAGATGTTGAGAGTATAAACATTACTGGGTAAAATTTCCATTTAATAAGATAAAGGAACGTTGTGCTAAATTAGAAGCCTTAAAAATTCCATTAGAGCTGTTGAAATTTCAAAGATAGACTCGTTTTTCTATCGATCATGGTTTATGATACAAGACTTCAAGCAGATTTTTGCTTATACATAATGTATGAATTGTAAATATTCCTTTAAGTTTCATAAATAATTTAATCACAAAAAACAATGTAGAGACTGTCTAAATTAGCGACTACAACTTTTGTTTTTGATACTCCCTTTTTGTCTTATATCCAATACATTTTCGACATCCTTTCTATCCAGCCTCAACTAGACTCTTTCGTTTATAATTTTCTTTTCATCTTTGGAACCTTTGAATATCACATCAGCGACATTAGTCATTATAATTTTAAAATATTCATATATAACGGTGTTGTGCTTGTTCTGTATTAGGAAGTTCTTTCTGCATTAAGATCATAAATTATTGATGGCATGTTTTTAGTAGCGTCCATACATACAACGCAACGCGATATGCCACGTCAGCGTTGCCTCTACAATGTAGCGTCAGCAGTAGTATTTTCGTTTTCCTGCTAGATTGACGTTCTTCAACTTATTGAACATTGTACATGATCGACATAAATTTGATTGAGTTAATGTAAACAGCAGTCTTTTATGTTGCTATTTATTCATTAATAATTAAAAAATCTTGTAATACAAGACTGAATATTTTAACTGTAAAGAATCGATACCATCTTGAAGTGCCGTTGACACTTTATTCGTGCAAGTTTTGTTTTAACTTTAAACTGTAAATCTTCATTTTCCACTTTAATAATGTTAGATCTTAAATAAAAACTTGCAAAATAATAACTCAAACAAACAGTCAACGCTTAGATGATGTTAAAGCGAAAAAATAATTAAAAACAAACTCAATTTTTTTGGATGAAAATTGGATGAGTGATTGGTTGTATTTCTGCTGAAATGAGCATGGTTTCATTATTAAATACTAGGTAATTTTACAACCGTACAGTAGTTCCTAAGGCTGAAATATTGCTAGAGATCTCCTTTACCCAATTTTCTTACTTTGGAGAGAATCCTTTTTAAATATTCATTATGCAATCCTGTAGCAACATTCTGTATATACACACAAATGGTGAAATTGTGGGTTTTCTTTTTGATTTATTCTATATGTAAACAAGCCTTCTAAATGTATTCAAATAGACTCTAGTTTGAATCTACCTGGGCTACCTGAGTCTATGAAAAGACCCTTCTTTGTAACTATAAATCTGAAACTTTGGTATAGAAATATATGTTAGAGAGGGTTGCTCGTTTCCATTACATTACAACCATTTTAGTCCGGAAAACTTTTGTGCTTTGCTAAACGAATTACTTAGAACATTAAGAAAATGTTTTACCGCCGGGATCTACAAGTTGATGGAAGAAAAAATTATCTCACGTTAAAAGCAAAAATGTACTTTGTTTACTAGTACAGTGCTTCTAAAGTAGCTTATGATCAGGTACTGTAATTTTTCTTATGCGGCCAATGAAAGCTGTTCCTTCTAGCTGTAACAATAAATGCCTTGGGTTCTTTCTTTCCTTATAAGAGAACCTATTTAAAGTAATATTTGAGCCTCTATAACGGAACGTAATGTAAGGAGAAAAGACAATGTTATCTTCTGTCCCCGGCGCATCCACCAAATTTACCATATTAAGATAAAATCAGTATTTCGTTGCACAATAAATTGTTTTAATTGCGTAAATTTCCACAGATAAAGCTTTATTTATAGAATAACTACGCATTATCGTTCTCCATTAATATGAAGCATGAAAACGACATCAATAACATTAAGCTTGCTGCGGAGAATAAAATCTAGTTATTTCTAGTTTGTCGAATACTTATGCAACGAAATGTTGAGAAATGCCTTCAATTGATTAATTTTTGATGCAGATAGAATTTCAGTTCAGTAGTGCTGTGGAATAATGAAGTATTAACGACTAGTTCAACATTAAATTATCATCTTCAATTAAAACTAGACTAAATTAATCTTAAATTGAATCTGACATCAAAATTTACGTTTCAGCCATTTCATGTTATTGCTTATCAAAAATGTATTGGTCAAATATTTGTGAACCATGTTTGGCAAACACCTCCAGGATCAATATCGATTGAATACACTTTAAGCTATTGGATCAAACGTCTTCTACCCTCAACAAAGCTCTTTATAAATTCACAACACCTGTACATTTAGTTCGTATAAAGAATGATTTATTGCTTAAATACTACGAAAATTATATAAAATTTGTGTGTGATAGCAAGGATCGAAATGTCTGTGTCAAAATCAAATTTTCTCCTCGAGTTGAAATAAAACTACAACGATAACAAGAGGAATACGTGAAATGTAAAGTAAATTTACAGCTCTAAAATAGAAATTCATATTCTGATCACGTGTAGTGTGAACTGGTGATATTTTATTTTCTTTAAATAAAACGAAAATAGACACTAAAAAATATAAAACAAAATTTTCCACTGCTCTCGTGTGTGTAGTTTGAGTTTATTAAAATCGATCGTTATACTTCAATAATTCCGTTATTTTTCTTCATGTTTCAGCGGCGAGTATTCATACAACAAAAGGTTTCAGCGGTTATCGTACATCCACTTGTATGCCTGGTTCAACACTACGTTTCCTTGGTCCTTCAATACGAATTGCAATACCATTAACAATCCTATGGGCAACTGCATGTTGTTTCGTTGCTGTACTCATGTTACAATCAACAAAAGTTCTAAGTTGTTATCAAGATCATATATGTATTACAGATCCATTAGAAAATGATAATGATTTATTTATATTAGCATCAGTTGAATTATTATTAGCTATTATTACATTTATTGCTATTTTTTTATTATTGAGAATTGATTGTAAATATGATCCTGATTGATCTATACCAACCTCCGACCCTCAAGGTACAGGTATTGGTGTTAGTGTTATTGGAGGTGTTGGAGGTGTTAGTGTACCAGCTTTTACTACAATTAATACAACATCAACTACTTGTGATAGAGTAGGAAGGATAGCTTGGGTAGTTTAAAAGTCAACATGTAAAGGGGCCAATCATGTCTAAAATAACATAATCCTATATACATATTTATAAACGTGTCTCACAATCAGATCATTTAATTGAATTTTGTTTGTATACAGACTTTATTTATTGTTAAGAAAGTGTAAATTAGTTGTAAATGTATAGTTGTTAACTGTAATAACATTAAAACTAATTATAATTATTAGTAATGTAGCTAACATAAAAATAATTAAATATAAACAATATTCATATTTTACTACAAAGAACATTGGGCGCGGTATAAAAATAGCGGTTGCCCTGTTTTGCCACCGCACAGCTACGCAACTGATTACCATTTATGTATACGTAAACTATGTTTTAGGGTTTCTTTTTCTGTAATTGTAATAACAATAAAATAAATTATCTTTATAAAATTTTGTTTGTAAAACTAAACGCTTTAAATATTGTTATTTTGCCTAATTGTAAGGACGTAAAAACAATGAAAGAAGGTTTTCCGCTTTCCCGCTACTAGCGTTAATCGGCTCCAATTTACCTTCGTCTGTAGTTTACACCTTACACAGTGGAAATCGGTAATAGCAGCTACCTATTGTGGAAAATCAGTCAATTGTAATGATGCAGCGAGAAATCTCTTCGGTTTATATCGTCGAGACGAGACGAGAGATGCGAGTCTTTTTTCTCGTCTCGTCATCTCTCGTATCGTATCAATATATGAATGTGGTATATGAGACTCTAAGAAAAATCAAATAGCTATCAGCACTTGTGGAAGTGTATTGTTACCTAACTTACAATTAGACAACATCCTTCTGAAATTCTAGGAACTGTAACACTACTTGAGTTGGCGATTATTCGAGTTTATTATTCAATTTTTATAAAGTTTGAAGATGCCCCTATGCCTCTCCAAGATTCTATACGTTGACCCCTAGAGGCGGTTTTATATTTAGTTTGCATTTTTCATTAACTCCGTACTCAACAATACTGCTCTACGTATCCAGTGTCGTACGCAGGGGCGGACTTAAGATAAAACCTTTGGGGGGGCTAGCGTAAAATTTAACATACAGCTAGTTTATTGGATAATATTTGTTCACTAATTGTATGTAATCTT
>JAZBGY010000001.1:274098-289007 GCA_037414755.1 Lydus trimaculatus
TGCCCTGTCCTACATTTTAGTCGTTTACTACCTGTTTATAGAACGGTAGCTCTATGGTGGAACTCGTCACAGGTAGATGTGAAGAGAATTCTTAACAAAAATGCAGGTTGCCGTTTTAAAATACATACTGTCGTCATTGTTAATGCTAAACGCTGTTATTTAACTTGGAAGGTACTAATTTTTTAACGGTAAAAAGGTCGTACAAAAAAAAACATATAATCAGAATAACATAAAACTAGTAATAATTAATTGTTATTTGAATAGCAAGTTACAACATCTGATTTTCCGGTCTATTTTCGTAATTTAAAAGAGATAAAATAAATAAACAAATAATAGACAGGTGTAATAATTAATTTTCAAGTTGACTGTAGTGATTCATTATTTCATTTTTATTCAAAATTGTTGTAATCGATATAAATGTAAACAAAGTTAAGCTACGTTCACATATTTTTACAACTAGCAAAAATACGTTAAGAATTTGCTTTTCTTATTGATTTAATTTGGGAAAGAAAAGGTAAAAACTGCTGCATCAGCAACCCTACCCTAATCGATTTCTATATCTACCCACAATGTGATAAATATGATGTTTATGTTTCGTCTAATTGTTGGGGACGACTAGTTAAGATCTACAACTGTTTAGGGGTTTGAAGCTCCATAATTTTTGGTGCAAAGATGGCTCGCTACTGAATTTCTTTTATGGTAGAGGGTAACAAGTAAAGCTTGGAGATGAATAAGAAAATCGTAAAAATCAAAACGTATGATGATCTGAATGATATAATTTGTGAAATTTTTTACTTGGTCCAGGTGTGAAATCCACTACGGATACCCGCATCTATAGTTGCAAAGTCTATGAAATCACGAAACATACAACAAACCAGTCTGTAGAATTAATATTATTTTCTTTCATTTATTTGTGAGATAATTTAAAAGTCTAATGAATTTTCACTTTACTCTGTTGTAGTAATTAAATTTACGAAAAAATTGCGGACAATCTGTAATTCTAATTGTAAGTAGAAAGTGTGTTAATTTTTCAGTTTTAGAACCTATACGTTTGCAGCACGTAAAAGTGTCGTTATAGAAGATTGTTTGCGTTTGCATCGATAGAAACATGCATAAAACGCGATACAAACGCGCGCGAGTATCGTCTTGCACTATAGTTAGAAGTCTTGACAACGCCTTCCTACTACTATTAGACCCTGTTTAGACACGGCGGTTTCCGCGGCGGACCCTATTTACATTACCGTATACCTAGTTGTTCACACTTGTCCGCGCAGACTGCGAATCTGCAACTCAACCGTACATCAACCACAGGAAAATAGATTCGCGTGGATGACGCGCGGTTGTATTACTACAGAATCCAATTAGGTCGTTCAGTTGCAAGGCGATTTCCGCATGTTGTAGACGTATGCTACCATACTGACTGACTGAAATGTAACTTCGATGGCGCTTGTAAATCCGCGCGGTGTCTGAACAGCTCTCAATTTTCAGGCGGTTCCAACCGCGCGGAAACCGCCGTGCCTGAACAGGGTGTTACTATTGACGAGCCTGACAAAAAACTCGTGTTTGCAGAATGTCAACATTTATGCGTTTTCACGTTCTTCGTGCATCAATTACATACATTTGTCGCAAAATGTATGATGCATGCAGTTAGGTTAACGCTATACCGTTGTGGTACGGCCAGAGCTGATGCGTTTATCGTGTTCAAGGTTCGTCCCGTGAGGCGAATAACGCCAATATGGCCAGTGAGTATCGTCTACACTTACGAATTATCATATTGAGGCGTAGTCACTTCTAAAAAGTCGATTTTTCAACACACACCAAAAGGGATTAATTCGCTAAAGCTTTAGATGCTCGAATATTAAATGCTCATCTCTTTCTATACTTACTTTGGGGACAAATTGTATCATATTATTCCTATATTTTCTTCATTTTTTTTATTACTTTTCAATAGTAAAATTAAGCAACTATTTAAGCAGATGAAGTTGGTAAACGTAACCCGTTTGATTTTCATGCCATTAAGCCGGGATCAGACGACTGGTGTACTTGGCCAATATTTGCCACTGGCGTATACTTGCCATGCCGTGTGAGTGGTTTACTTGTACAATTATTGGTCACTGGTGGGTACTGGTCCGTTTCCCTTCGTTTGTCGGTTAAAATGACACAAGTCAAAGGGATCACAATTATTGGCCTACTTGGCAAGTCTATACTTGCGGTGTCCTCAGACGAGTTGTACATGTACTTGTGCATTGCTTTGCTAAATACTATTCATTCTGTATCGATAACATCCGCCGCAGCAGCTGCACACGCAACGGCGTTTTCAGTATGACCGCTATCCATGCTGGTCAATCCATCCGCCAACATTGTATAAACTCGCTGGCGTATTTTTAACAAACATTGTACACCTCGTGTGAGCAGCTTTGCTGGTACAATGGGCCATGAGCTAGTACACTTGCCAAGTATACCAATATTGGTGTATTGGCCAAGTACACCAGTCGTCTGATCCCGGCTTTAGACGACGAATATTTGCCTTTAGCACGATAACGTTAATGTAACAGCCAAGCTTCGTGAAAAGTTAGGGCGCCAAATATACGCAGCTTTGGGACCTGTGACTGACCGTCTGTCGCAATTGCATGCAAGATGTGCACCAGCCATATTGCATGTCTCAGCTACAAATGAAAACATACCGAATGGGGTCCAGTAACACCTTTACCATGCTGATTATTTAACATTACTGTTACAGAAGATCCTGTCTGATTTTATGAAATTGAATGTTCAATTGTTTTTAGTTGTTATTCTTTACAATAGCCATTCTTTTGAGTCGCCACTTCACGTAGGACACACGATATATTGAATACGATCCTAGATAGCAGAATTTATGACAATTTAGGGCCCATGCATACGACGGCTTTTTATTGCGCGCGCTAATCAAGCGCGGTCACCGCAACTAAGACGTGCTGTAAACGCGATGTAGTCGCAGTCTGTATACCTTTCCACACATTCATCAATTGATTTTTACGCGCTACAACCGCACATTTCATACATCCTTACAGCTATGTTTCTATAACATTTAATGCTAATAAAAAACATTATTTTTCACCAGCGGTGTTTAAAAGCACGTCTCGTCATCTTATCGCTATTAGCTACAATTTTGTTGTTTTTTTTTGTTTGATGATTCACGGATTCCACGTTATTATTAAAATTAATGTGTCTGCACTAATAAATAACTAGACAACAACAAGATAAATACGAGAGAAAAAAAATACAGCAACTACGAAGGGAGAAGATTATAATGGCAAACTTCCAACTACCATAAATGGTGGTAATGTTGGCGGATGTGGGTGAAAATGTGCAACTTGTTAGACATTAGATACTATAGAAGATCTTCTATATTAAATGCCAATAATAACATATTTCCTAACAGTCTATTGATTTAAGTTGATTATATTTCGTTTTGTTTATAAATTATTTACAACAATTTAAATTGACATAAATCTTCGCGTTTATATTATGGGTAATTTATTTCTTTTTTTTATGTATTTGTGCGTATCTTTGTAGCTATAAACAATTCTAACATCAATTTTATAAGAATGTTGACAAGATTGAGAGTATTTTTTTTTTGATTTTATTATCAACAATACATGTTTTTATTCGAATAAAATCGATTTTATCAAACCAAAAGACATAATAAAAACAACTGTAAAAAGAGCTGTGAAATCATTAGAAGAGAAGAAGGGTTAATTAAACAGTTTAATAACCATTTAATTGTCGTAATTAAGCAATTCTGTATTGTCATCATCATCATCATCATCATAATCTATCTAATTAGTTGAGTTAATGGTATAGAAAAACCAATTTATGATCCTTTCAAGGATAAATATTCGTTTTGCAATTTACAAATCCACCAACACGTTATGGCATCGATTATTTTTTGTTTGTTTGTTTGTTTTATTTTCCAAGTTTATTCGATTTTATAAAAAAAATATATCCAAAAACAAAAAACAGTTTACAGAAGCTTTCAAATAACGATTGAAATTAAGTTATTTATATGTGGGTGGTTTTGTAGGTATATAAGGGAGTTAACGATCAATACCTTCAAATCTACAGTATTATATTTTCGTTATATTAATTATCTATTTATTTATCGTTATGTTTTGAAGATTTATAAAAGTTTTCATCATTCCATCTCATAAATCATACATCAGTTGTTGTGTATTGTTACCAGTTTTTGAGAGCTTAAAGTGTCTGAAATATTGATTCAAAAACTTTCTTGTACGTATACTATAGTTTTATATAGAAATAACGTACGTAATGTCAAGACAATCTTTTAGAATGATTTGTTTCTTTCTGTAACTCTCTTAGAAACAATAAAATAGAAAATAATAAGTGAATAGGAGAAATAAAAACAGTTTTGCTACGATGATTTCCATCAATATTTACGTCTAATGATAATTTATAATTAGAATAATTCGTAATCATGTTGATGATTATAAATTAAAAACTATAATTATTCTTATCAATATTCGATAATTTCATTGAACTAATTTTTTATTATCAAAATTTGTACATAAATAAAAAATAAAGTCAATTGATTGATTACAATAATGATTTGTATAATTTTGCAAAACCATTATTTATTCTAATTATAACAATAAAAGACAGTTGAAAGGAGTATAAAATTTATTGTTGAATAGATTCATTTAAATGTACAAGTGTCATATTAGAATTGTTAATAAAGTTACAATGTTTGTTTGTTAAGAATTTTAGTTTCACCATAAATTAATTGATGGGTTAATAAAACCGAACTATATATTTGGTTCCAATTTCATTGTAATACATAGGTGGATATCTACAAGCTGTCTCACATAACGGTGCACATCCATTATTATCCCATTGGTAAATAAGTAGAAGTTGGTGGCTTTTATAAATCACACTTGAAATAAGCCGAATAGATCCACAAAATCAGCATCATACACTTGTCGTGTCACAGGTTCTTCTTAAGGGCTGTTAATTCATATTTACGGGAGTGATTTAATGGAAGTGTTATAATAGAAGCATAAACGGCATTTTTAAAGAATGAAATTACCAGAAATGTACATAGTGAGAGCTACATCGTATGTCTTGCTAACTATGTCCGCATGTGTCATTTTTCTTGTGTAAAAGTAATTTCTGTTATGCATTGGTTAAAAATGTAGAAGTAGAAGCGGAAACGTAAGTGCAAAATCTTGCAAACTTTTTTGCTATTGCGGAACTAGACGCGATGGACCGTTACATCACTAATTTACAATGACGTACAGCTTTACGTGAGACATTCTATATGTACGTATTTTATTTATGAAGTTCATATGTACCTACGTATAGAGACAGTCTATTATTAACATAGAAGAGAAATGTCATGCTTTTCGGTTTGTTTATACGCTTTAACTTTTGTTTTTAATTAGCGTTGTACAGAACCAAAAAAAATATGTATTCGCAGAGAGACATAGAGAAAGAGAGAATTATTTGAAACTTTAATAAAGTTTACTAATTGAGTATTGGAGAAATTTCAAGAGAAAAGTTTAAATATAATAAAATCATTATCTTTCCTCTTTTAAAGAGGTACATGCTGTTAAATTGCTGGGGGGAAATTATATCTTAAATTATACAATTTGAAAGTTTGATTGCTAAAATTTGCCAATTCGAAACGATGGTGTGTGTATCTGATGCCAGGATTTGTGAAATTACAGCAAAATTATTATAGATTCTATAGAAAAGTAAAAGTCTCGGATCTCCTACTCGTAGTTCTGTTAATTCCAACGATTTATTTATAAAAATAAAAATAGCAGCTTTGTGAAGAACTTTACTATCTTTTATTAGTTTTAGGAAGCCAATTTTATGCTTACATTTGATATTTATAATCAATAGAGTGATTGACAGGTTAAACGTGATAGTTTTCATCATAATGATGGAAGTATTAGTAAATAGCTGGAAATTGTTCGTTATAATTTGTTTATGTTGAAATAACCCAATTAACAATATACATTTTTCTTATTTTAGCCGTTTTGTCTATATCTTATTACAATATAAACAGTTTTTGTTAACGGTTGATTATTTCCCTCCAATTTTCTTTTATACGTAACTACGTATAAATTTCCATATCATTTCTATGTATTTGAATTCTTATAATGCATAGAGGAGTTATGTTACAATTCTTCTTGCCTCTTTATAAAATATAACACAATCTAATTTTATATACCTACCAACTTTTGAAATGTAAGACAGAATGACTAAAGAAACTATTTTTATTATTGTTTTACACAAATTAGCTGTACTGTTTCATGTAAGCCGAGATATTCCTTATTATCTCCATTTCCTGTGTTGAGAATTTGATTGTTACTCTTTATCATTGTCTAGCTAAAATTCTACAATTTCAAGTATTACGTGTTCATTAACTTTTAAACTGTAAAATTGCTAATCATAGTTGGATGAAAGATCGATTGCAGGTAGTCACAAAAGTGAACCGTTGAATTTTAACAACAATCGAATGCAAAATTCAAACACCTACTCTGGCTTGACGGCCCCCAGATTGTGGTTACTCACAATCTAATATTGCTGTGAAGCAATCAAACAATTCTGTTTGATTGTGTCAAATTTGATGAATTGTCAAGCTAATCTTGTGGCCTACAGAGTCCCCAATAACAATTGATTTAATAGAAGCCACACATAATAAGGGACTATTACTAGGTGATTTGATTAACGCAGAGTCATAAACATGTTAATTAATTTTATAACTTCATTACTGTCATTATAGATGCAATTCTATTTAAGTAGATATACTTGATTAGAGATTTATTGAATATTGAAATTCCTTCAAGAGATTGTTGTACAGCTTTAATTTGCAGAATCTCTTACAAATACTTGAAGCATGTCAGCGTAGACGGAATCTCATTTTCAGGTACTTATACGATCAAATTATCCACTTTTAGTATGTTGAACTTTTCAGACTGTGTGTATCTAGTATTTCGTTGATTGATTATATTTATGTTGGAAATTTTATAAAACTTTGAATTGCCCTTATACAACGTCGGTATGTATACCTCTACACATATTGAAATTCTCTTATATCTTAAAATTTATGTTTGAATATTAGCAGTGTAGTGTGTAATTTTCAAACATCAATTTTCCAGATAATTATTTTTAAATGGAACAAGTAATTTTGCTTTTGATGTAATTTCCGGTAAAGTTGAAGTCACCCTCTTGTTGATTTCAAATGATTACGACTACATTTTCACAGTTTACCTAATGTCCGGATCAATCGAAACATTTGCATACCTATACACACATACGTACATAGAGTAGAATATACAGATTTGGCGTTTTTAATACGAATATAAAAAAAAATACGACCACAAACCACTTTTAGGATGTTTTCCCATTAGTTAGAATGAAATAAACAGATCATGACAAAGATAGAAGAATTTTTTGAATAGTAGAGGTTGTGATGTTTAGAAAAAAGCCTGTTTATCTCATTATAACTTATGTTAAACCCTTAACAAGAGTGTGGTGCTGGTATTTTTCCCTATGTTCGTATTAGAAACGCCAAGTCTGTATGTAGATATATGTTTGTAGAATTTCACAGTTACATTGTTAATTTCTCATTCGTGACCAGATTATTGGTTATTATCGATTTTATCGGTAGTCTTTTCTTTTTATGTACTATTTCTGTCTGTATTGACTTTTAACTGAAAGAGAAATTCTACAAAAGAACTTACTTTTGAATTTTCTGTCTTATTTTCTCCTCAAATCACTATTTGGTAATAATTGGTCAGTCAATCCAGAGAAACACGACGAACTTGACTGTAAGACAGTGTATTAGAAACGCTCGCAAGTGAACAAATAATGCTCATTCTCAATTCTTAGGCTCAAATCGTATCTTCTGGAAGTTCTCCACAATCTAAAATTTTCAGTGCATTAGTAGTTGTATCAGGCATTCCTCCTTTAAAATCCTAGACACAACGTTGGTCAACAACTTTCGAAAAACATGCTTTCAGATCGGAAATTAAATTATATTGAAAACGATGACCGTAGAAGTTTTAAAATGAAATTAGCACCGGATTTTCCAGGAGTGGAAACAAAGACAGATCAAGCTGTAATTTTATTTATCAATTGTAAAAGTTAAAATTTAATTGCAAATACAAATAAAAAGAACGAGTTTTACCACCCTACAAAAGTCGTTATTAAGTTTTTCTATTTTCGAATTAACTACAAGGGTTCTTACAACCCTTAGGGCGTTTCTGATGGAAGACATGTATAATACTTATGAGCTGTCTAATGAACTATTTACTCTGAAAGGACAGAGTGGTATCACACATTTAACATTTAAGTGTAATGCTATTATCTCTCCTAGTCAGATTAACTGAGTGCTTTGTTACATCACCGTTTTATTTTGTTTTTTTTTCATGCATATTTTCCATTCCTTGTGCTTAAAAAAAAAATAGCATTTGTTTTTATTGTTCTCAAGCTGAGGTATTCATGCTACACGAGCCACTATGCATGAGTGATAGACATAGAATTTTTGTAATACGCATTTAATGCAACTGCACACTGCAGTGTGAAGAAAACTTTTATTATTACTAAACATTTCCGGTAGGTATGGTTACGCTCGAGCGTTTTCCCATGTGCAAAACGCATGTACCTGACGTATATCTCGTATGTGTCGCAACGAACGACAAATGATGTCGAGGGTAGCAGCCCGAAATCAGTCGACAAACGCACACGATTTTTGTACTGACAGGTGACAATAAGGTAGCAACAGTAGAATTTAATGAAGATTACAAACCGAACCTTTTATAACGGATACTAACCCTAGGATTATGATGGATTTGCTTCCTTTGCGATTTTTGTTTCAATCATTTTGAAACACATGTCGAAATTTTTTTTAGGCATTCATGTGTAAATTTTTGAACAGAGAGTCACTGTTATCATCTATTTATTTGATCATAGTGTAGTTTGGTCTTTTTAAGTCTTAAGTTTTTATTAAATATGTTGCACACCAGTGGCATGCGTCATGCATTTTGTGGTAAACGTATACAGTTGACGCACGTAAAATTGAGAACGCAAGTTGAATAGTATATGATGAAAATATTCGTCTGGCTATAAAGACTTGAATGGTTAGACTAGCGGAAGGAGGACTAGCTGGAAGACCAATGAAACTAGTAGAGCGATGAAGTTGCAAAAGATGCAAGGAATCTGTTAGAGGTGCGAAACTGGAATAAAGAGGCCAATGATGGACAGAAAAACTGAATGAATCAGAGCCTCGCAGCGGCTTGAATAATTTGAAAATCACTGGTTCTATAAATTCTATTAAAGAATGGTTACCATATTTTATTATGTAAATGGACGTTATCTCAACCTAGGAATGTTTGGTTATGTTATAGTTATCTAAATAGTCCTAATCAATTGATCACAAATGTTTGTCTAACCGTATACATGTTCTCAACAGATCCTTAAATAATACTATAGATCTATTAATAAAACAATGCATAACATTATGTTTCCGTACTACTACTACTGTTAGGCTTTTGTATAGTATACATAATAAATTTTATTGAAAAAAGTTTGTTTAAATTTTACACAAAACTGTGTAGATTTAATGACTTTGTTTTTTTTCTTCTTCTGTATATTTTGTATAGAAGCGACAACACACAAATTATAAATGGTTTATTGGAATATGTCTTTGATAAATAAATATTTATATAATACCGTCCGTATACCATGTGCTAAACTTTAGATTAAACTACCCTTTCGTTGTTGTTGTTTTTGGAATTTAAAAATAATAATACACCAACCATCTGGCAGGGTTTTATTATTGTGTATGTACATACAGATTTGGTGTTTTTACTACGAACACAGGAAAAACACTAGCTCCACACACACTAAAGCCGGGATCTCACGGCGCGTGATTTGGCGAGCCACGAACCAGACTTGGCAAACCACCCGCCAGCCATTCCAGACTCGGCTGGTGATGGATTGTGCTTTCCCATCAGTTGTCGCTAAATTTGGCGCGAGTCAAAGAGAAGGCGAACCTTTTCAAGCTCGGCTCGTCATATGTTGGACCTGATCCATAGGAAAATGTGAGTTCGCCACACTTCAGTAGCTCCCAGGCTCCCAGGCACTGTTAAGACTCGGGCAAGACTTCCCAAGCCAACACCACAAACTCACAAGGTTTCGGTCTTGAAAGTATCAATTCTTAGACATTTCTGTAAACATTACACCTTCTTCCATTCACAAAAATTTTATTTAATTTTTTTTTATCTTTGTTTAAACAAATGAAACATCAGCCGATAAGTATATCAGAGAAAGATCGAAATAGGTCGACATGCTCGGTCAAATTCCGTTTATTTTCTGTTTATCTCATTCTAACTTACTGGAAACCCCTAAAAGTGGGTGGGTGGTGCTGGTTTTTTTTCTATGTTTTTATTATAAACGCCAAGCCTGTATATATACATTACAGTGTAGGGATAGTTGACGATCTTGCTATTAAATACCTAATACAAAAGCGACAATCTGGTATTGTGATAATATTATTAAATTCTAGAATTCCTACTATTACCATTTTCCATTATTTTATGGATATTGTACAAAAATATTTAGATACAAGATGCAACTCTCTCTCATAAAAGAGAAAACGCTGTTAATCATTTTATTATTGTGGTACTATTTAATAACAATTTTACTTTTACTTATAGTTGCCTGTAACTGTAATTTCAGTATGTAAAATTCTGTAGGTAGTTCATTCAACTTTTCCAAATCAAAATAAATAAACATTAGGTCTGTTAAAGCAAACTACTGATTTTAACTTATGCTTTAATTAGTATTTAAATGTTATAATTAACTGTACAATGTATCAATCGTAAAACATCACAATCAAATTAATAATAAAGATAAATCGGCTAAATCAAATAGAAGAAATGATTTATATAATTGAATCATTTATTATCTATTAATAATTTAAATTTGTTAAATCTTTTCGACCTTTTATTGTTAATCTGTCTGTTCGGATGTTGTGCGTATTTCCGGTAACTTTCCACTTCCTTTCTAGGACATCATGTTCGTATCCATAACTTCCTTTTTTTGTTGTTTTTTGGTTTATCAGTTTTTTATATTATTAATATCTCTGTTTTATTGTTTTCTATATTTGGCGACTGTATGTACGTACATGTAAAAATAAATGATTAAATTTCCTTAGAAGTGAAAAAAGAGAATATTGAGTGAATCATCGTATTAAAACAAATTTTTCGTTATATATTTATTAATGTGGGGGTGGAGTTGGATAGACATCCTGTGGCGATTTATTAAATATGTCAAATTGAAGAAAAGATTATAAATACGAAATTCGCTAATCTAATTGCATAATATTCAATTGGCATTAGCATGGAAAGTTCAGTGAAGGATTGTTTTTTTTTTTTCTTTCATTCTATCAATAAATAGTTGAATTGAAAGGGAAAGATTGAAATTATGCAACACATTGTGGTTTTCTAACCGACATAATTTACAAACCATTACATCCAAATCATAATTGATTAATATAATCGTAATCCGGATAATTATAGTATACATAGATGTACATATTTTACATTAAAATAGACATAGACAAGTTGATTAAATAATTAAATTATTATTTATAATTATTTAATTGTAAGTCTTTCCAAATGAAAACATAACGTTAAATAGATGGTTGTAATGAAATTCAATGATATTTTCGATGTGATTTGAATAATCAATAAATAATAATTACGGTTTTTGTAAAAAGAGACGACATGCATATTTTGCAGTGGACAGGTTTAAATAGACAACTAAAGGCGCCAAGATTTTTTAACACACCTACTCATTCTAAATTTAATATTAGCTAATTTTGTATGGTAAAGTTCAATAGTGCACAATAAGTACTGAACGCACTGTGGTGTATTAGAGAATTAATTATTGAATCATCATACGAGTTTTGCCTTATTAATTAATTAGGTGAAATTTTTAAATAATTCTGTATGATCTCAAAAATTTGTCGGTACAATTGCAAAATTGCACATTTCTGTAACAGTAAACGAGTTGAACAGCTTTTGTTGTATTCTTTTCTGTATTTACAAAACGGTGGAACTTGCAAAATTATGACTTGTTTCTATGGAAATTAAAATAAAACAGTTGTGTTTTAATTCATAACAGTACCAATGCAGTAAGTAAATTGGCGCATAATTGCCCATTTCATTCAGTTGATATATTTACCTGATGACAATCTTTATTTTGCAATTATTGAGCAACGAACTACTCTGATCTAGATAAAATTGTGTAGGGTGTAAAAATGTTCAAATTGTCCGAAAAGTCATAAGTAATGCTCGTTTGATTGCACCACGAAAGAGGGCATATTTGTATAGTAGGTAGGATTTACTGCACTAGAGTCCATTAGGAAGTGGGTTACCATTAAGCATCAGGCCTCAGTATGCCAAATCAAATTAAAAATAGTAATAGCCTGTATTTTCTTCCTACTACAAAGACAACTAGATCTTTGTCTCACTCACGATTAGTTCAAAATATTAGACTTCTATTCAAAAATTTCAAAATTTACAACGGAGACTATCTACTAGAACTCATTGTCACTATGCTTCCTTCTGTAGTAATTAGATCAATGATTATTCAACCAAACCTCTCTTTATCATCTGCTTTTGTAGAAACTTCTTTTGCTCATACAAGAAAAGGGCCGTCAAATTCGGGCTCTTGTTGAAAAAATTTACCATTTTTCATCAGATGAAATCAGAACTTTTTGAATTTAATTTGTTGGATTAAGCTTTACTACAGTAGGAGCTACAACAAATCTTACAGATGCTTCAAATAAAGAAAAATAACTCTTAAGGGTAGATCCTGTAATACCAGAAGAGGTTTCTAATGGAACCATGCATTCATTTACCAAAATTTTGCCTGCTATTTTCTCATGTACTACTGTTTGTACACCAGAAATATTTTATGACTAGTTATAGCTTTTCAAGTGCTACAAGATGAACATTGTTTCATAAGACCTAGCCTTGTCAGTATGATACGTACGCTGGCTTAGAAGCAGCTGCGTTCCTTAGTATTCTGCCGGTCATATGCTACAAGGAAAGTAGTTGCAGCTTCTTCAAAGTCTGTAAAAAATATTCGTTGCCCCAAAATTTTTCTGCTCTTGTATGACGCACGATTTGCACAATAAGTCAAGCTTCTATTGATTTTGGTTGGTCCAAAAATTTGACCGTCTGTATGCCATGCATACGTTGTCAGAACACTTATGGTTAATGGACTCATTAAAAACTTGATGGAATAGTGTAATTTTACCACTGCAGTGATTATTATAAATTTGGCATGGGTATAAACAACGATTGGTCTTTCCGTTAATGTGTGAATTACCGTAAATCCCGGCATACAAGGCAATACTGTGCATAAGTCGATATTAAGAAATACACTGGTTTATTCAGATTCATCGGTATACTCACTGTATAAGTCGACCAGCTACTTTTGTGAGAGAATTTGTCTGTTTAGTCTTTTATTTCAAGGAAAATTAATTCTCCGAACAGAAGCTTACATTTCAACCTTCATTATCACCTGGTTTATATTGATCTCCGCAAACAAGAGAAAAGTTAGTTACGACAATGCATTTTTCTAAACTCTAGAATTTTATAACAGGCATATAAGTCGACCTCCAAGATTTTAAGCCATTTTTTTGTCTCAAAAACTCGACTTGTATGCCGGGCTGTACGGTAATCTTTTAAGTCAGCGTACGCACTATAATGGAAAGATGAAATGAGATCCTTGCGAAATGGTTTTTTTTCTATTATATGACGTTGTAATTGTAACAACATTAAAGTCAAGTTAACTGAATTAAAGTAGGCAAAATGTATGCGGTAATACGAACTATGTATATAATGAGATTTTTTGTTGTTGCAAAGGCCTAGTTATAAAGGGGTTTTCTTTTAAAAGATCTTCTTTTTATACAGAGTTTCTCATAAAATTAAAACTTTTATAAACTCGTTATTTTCCACTTCATTTATAAACAAACTGGAGCTTCTTAAAGTTCTAGTCGGAAGTTTTTTGTAGTTTTGAAAATGAATTTGGGAAGTTGTTGTTCGTTATACGGGCACAAATTAAAAGTTTTTGTAAACAGTTTTATCGAATTATACGTAAGATTTGTTTCAATACAACGGGAAAGGTTTTTCTTTTTTTTAAGTACGAAATCTGATTGTTACCCTCTAATTGTTGTATATTCATTGTGATAAGCAGTGCTGTATAGCTACTACTCTAAATGCCTATGGCTCAAGAAATAAAAGGCGCCTTTGTAGGGAACAACAAGGATGAAACAGAAAAAATAAAACGCAATGTTTGTACTTATTATTGTCTGTCAAATTAACAATAGTGTAGTGATCCCTTAGATTCGGCGCCTATTTCAAGTGGCGCCTATAGCCTTGGCCACCTTCGCCATACCCTCGCTACGCCACTGGTGATAAGAGATTAGAGTACTTTGCTAACCATTCTGGATTCTAATGAAAAGGATTAACATCTTCAGTCAGACTTTATTCGTGTTTGTATTTGTTAAAAATAATAAAATCATTTATTTTTTTTTATTTAGATTGTGTGTAATCAACACTGTTATTTTTAAATTTGAATTCATTTTTATAAAATTTCTCGGATTATTTGCTTTACATGTTAGTAATACAAAATGTACAGACGAGGGACTACTGTTTACATTTTTATTTTTATTTTTTTGGTGTAAATATAGGTACATAACGGTTATGGGAATATGGTGTAAAAAATTCCAAAACAACAATAGGAATTTTCACTCACACTAATCATACAAGTATAATGGATTCACATAATCTGTAAGCCAAGGTCTATCGTAATTTACAACGACCTTG
>JAZBGY010000001.1:289086-315530 GCA_037414755.1 Lydus trimaculatus
TTCTATATATGTACTTTCTTTTATTAGTATTCTCGTTCTCACGTTTTCTGTTTCGGTCAACTAACACGAAAATGAAAATTTTCTATGTCACACGATCTATAATTAATATTTCTACAATTAATTTCAATTAGTAATTTTACAACTTTCACTGAATATTTATGAAAATTATTGAAAATACAATTTATATTTCTTTTAGGGATGTTATTGATTTCCTTTCATTCAAATCAGATTCTTATTGGATTAAAACAAATTGCTTTTGGCACAAATGTTTCGAAAATCCTATACAGTATGCTACAGAAAAATAGGTACATAGGAAAGAACAGCGACACTATCCACATATCTTTCACATAAGTTAGAACGTGATAAAGAGCAAGTGGTCGGACAGAGGTGTTGTTGACGCCGACTATACCTAGTTGGGTTTACCTGACCAATATGTTGTAAGAGAGTATAAATTTTTGCTATCTTTGTACATTTTCAGGCAGCTGTATCAAACAAAGTGTGATTGGTGGCATCAGTAACACTTCTGACTGTCCATTATCTCTTCATGAGTGTGGATGGTGCTGCTGCTTTTCCCTATAGGTACCTATTTTGCTGCCGCATACTGTATAGACGATGTCTTTCCATCTATCCCTATTTCGAAAAGTTAAAAATCATCTTTGATTTACATCAATCACTTATTGTTAGATTAATGGAAAATTGAATGAGATGTTTATTTTATTTGTTATTTTTTTTTTGAATAAATTTTAATAAATTAACCCAACCTTAATATTATTGATTTATACTCATATAGAAATAAGATCACATGGAACTTACCCTCATTATATTTTAAATGTCACAAATAACAATTTACATAAAACAGTGTCAAGACGTGAAAGTGATTGATTAATCTTATTATTAAACGATAAAACAACTAGATGTGTAAATATGAATTTCTCCCCTATACTGTATTTTTTAAGGGTGAATAACGTATAATTAGTTAATATAATGTAGAAGATTGTATCATATTGTTACATTAGATTTGATTTTTTTCTACTTTGCGTTTATTTCCTTGAAAAATTGTTAGGGTGAAAGTGACATTTTCACCCTAAATAATAATCGATTTTCTAGCACTTTCCCTTGTTCAAATAAATAATAATTTTCTGTTGTTTGTTAGTAAATTATGAAAAATAATAAAATGTAGAAGACAGGCACGATGAGATCTTGTAGAGACGTTTATTTATGAAAAAAGATAACAAATTGTGTTATGCAACAAGCTTTATGAGATGATCTTCTTATAGTCTCTTTTACATTCTTATAAATTTGGAACAATTTCACGGTTGAGCGACTTATACCGGTTACTTTAAATTAATTTCTTGTTTCTTAATAGTTGAGGAAATTAGACTTTTTTTAAAAAAAAATTTGACAATACAAAAAGTTGTATAATCTTCCTGTAATTCACATAAAACACTATACCTGTTTAGTATACATATCTATGTAGGTTGGTAGATACTTGAAATGTTAAATGCTAATTCTGGTTGACATTTACGGTATATTCTCCCTTGCTTGACTATGAAACAACATGTTTTTTGATGGTATTATTGACTTTACTACTCAAAAGCAATAAGGTGTATATTTTTCTAACAATATTTGTATAGGCAATAGTGTCGACTATGAATTTTTATCAACGTGTAGTTTTTCAGGAAAAAACCGTTTCACTTGTTCTGTGTTTTACATTTTTAAAACCACAGAGGATCAGAAAAAGTTTTTCTGAAGGAGGGAGGCACGTTATAGATTTTTTTTTTTAAATTTTGATCGTTGTTAAATTTAGTCTCGCATCAGTAATTTATTTGTAGAATTCTACACTTTCTTTATTTGGCATATAGGTGTACCCTATTGAATTATTTAAACGGTTTTTTTCTCTCTTTCCTTGACCATGCTCTGAATAAATAAAAAAATTTCTAAATAAATAACAAAGGCAAAGAACTGCATTTTTTTTTTGATTTATTTGGATATTATCTGTCTCAACTTATTCATTCTCAGAGATTCTGGGGAAATAATAAGATTACTGTTGGTTCAGGAAAAATTAGGGTGAATTTATGTGGTGTTTATACATTTATCACAATAATAGAGACGTAAATATTCATTTGGTATTATTGGTTTCGGTTGTTATTTCAGGATTATTTTTAAAAGGTACCTTTATGTCTTAAATAATAATAATTCAATTATTATTGGATAGTTTTGGATTGGGGTCAAGTTAACACAATTAAATGCAGTTTACTATAGAAGTATGCATTTTAAATGAAGCACATTGGAAGTAATGTGACTACTAACGCCAACTATTGATGTGTAGCAGCATTAACATCGCCAATTTATAGATTTTTGTCTTCGTTTCAGGATAGCATTCTTTTTGCAATTTTTAAACAATTCTAGCCTTTGGGAAATAATAAATTTATAAAATCTAGCAATATTGACGAGGTGAAGGAGTTTATTAATTGTCTTTACTTTTGACAAACAGAGTACTGTTTGAAATGTTGTCAGAATTTGATTTTATCGAACTCTCACTAGATGGCGGTGTTTAGTAAGTTATAGACTCTTATACAGAGTGATATAAAATGAATACGATACGGTTCAAGATCAATATTTTGTACATTTAGGAGTATTGTTTGTTAATACGAAACGTATTATCATAATGAACAAAATGTGGAGTAGTTAAGAAGTTATAAGTGGCATAATCTTACTTAACAATTAGTCCAATGTACATTTCATACGATAGTGTTTAACTTTTACAACTTGTTCATCTTGTACTAAAGTTTATACGCACACGCTTCTCGTGCACTTTATTATGTTACTACTCTTTTGATGTTTCTTAGGTGCAGGTACGGCGCTGCATGGGGGTTTGGGTGAGCTGAAGCTCTCCCTCTGATCGACTTTCGAGTCACTTAAGAAAAATCTTTGTCCCTCTGGTTATTTGATTCTGGCGCCGTCTCTGCTTGTGTAAACATGTTTGATGTTGATTAACTGTGACTTGTTGTGAATGCGAAAAATTCCTATGATATTAATTTGTAATTACTTCTTTGATATATTTTTATATTAAATGCAATAATTTTCATTTAGATGAAAATAAAAGTCAGTCCAGACGAAACTAATGAGTGTATATTGTACAGATTTCAAACACGTGCTTGGAGGGTGAAATAAAACAACATTTAATGCGGGGGATTGAAATCAAACAAATAATAAACGAGACTGGGATTGAGATAGAGAGAGAGAGAGAGAGAGCTACCAAACAATACGAATCAATTCATAAACTCACGAACACACGATTCAAGTGCGTAATTCAATTCGGATTAGTTTTGGTGGAGAGACAGAATTTTTCTTAACAATCTTGTTAAATGAGAAAATGGGAATCATTCGCGCAGAAAATTATTGCGTGGATGAAGTTTTGATTGCAAATATTTTTACAATTTTAATTATTCTTATTTATGAAAATAATATAATTAGAATTTTCTTCAAATTGAAATTTGTTACTTTCTCTTTTTCTTTGCCTTATCAACTTGAACGAATCATAAAAAAATTCCAGTCGTTGTTCAACTTGTGTACAATTTCTTTTATTACCATGTAATTTTAAATCAGATTTATATCAGAGAAGAGTGTGCATTTGAACATGAAGTAGGGCACAATTGTGGTTACTTATCGCTAGTACACCTGGAGCAACAGACATATTTCTTATATAAGAATCTTTTGAACCTCACCCCTATACAAAATTATAAATCGACACAATAGTAAGTTAATTGTGTATACGAAAATATTTTTTTATATTGTAAATTTTACATAAATTACTATTTTGGATTTTATTGGATGTTGATACTTGGAAAAACCTGCCAACTTGTTATCATTAATTATTCAATTTAGAGGGTTGAGTCATCGTTCACCCTCTCTATTCTATGAACAGTAGTTGTTGTGTACCACTAGAAAATTGTTGAATTCGTATTAGAATTTTTTTTTTTGTTCGAATATTGTGCTCTAGGAAATAATCAATACACACACCCTCCCTATAGATGTTTGTAGAAGAGGGAGAGATTTCTGATTTGAAACTCAAAGAGAATATTTTTTCTGTTTTGGATCTCTCCCTTATTCAGTCTTTTATTGATAGTAAAGTAATATGTCAATGATGAAGTTATCCAAGTTCTACCTTTCAGGAATATCATTAAATACACATTTAGTTTTCATCTGAAAATCGATAGTTTTTAACGTTGAAATTTGGCATGTAACAGACATTTTCCAAACCGAAATCGTCACAGCTTTTTAGGATAATTATCACAGTTGAAAATTTTAAATATTCGACTGCAGTGTAATAAATCATAGTAAACAATAGTTTTTTTTTGCCTTCTTCTTCTTCGGTATGCTTTTAACTGTGGTAATGTATATGATTTTTGTGGTTTACAATAGGTTGCATGTCTCATAAATAAAAATGTTTTGTGTGTCTGTATGTATAAACGTATGGATGGTTTTTGTTAAAGAGATGCATTGGTCAACCGGTAGAAAAAAAGAAAAAAACACCCATTATAACCACAGACCACTTAGAAAAATAGCAGTTGTTACCAATTAGAGCATAAAATTGGACAAAAGCAAGTTTTATTATAATTTGCATCTTACAATTAGTTACTTCAATTATACAACTGGTTAGAGGCTGCTGAACTATGTCTGAAGAAAGTGCCGGATTAACCATTAGGCAGAATAGGCGGCAGTCTATGGGCACCATGCCTTATAGAGAATAAAGCAATATTGATATGATCTTGAAAGAAATTTAAAGTCAAACATTTATATTGTTTCAAAAGATAGGGATGGACAATTTCTAACGCTAACGTGCCTTTATTTGTCAATGGTTTCTACAAGCAATAGTTATAGGTAGATGGTAGTTTCATTATTTCTGTTTTTCGTCCAGTTGACTGAAATTCAAGTGGTAAAATACTTACATTTTTTTGGAACTAGTCTTGGTTGCCATTGGAAACGGACGTAAAACTGCTTATACGTTGGTTGCCATTGGAAACGGGCGTAAAAGTTGTTCTACGGCCGCTACTTACTATGAAACGAATAAAAGAACAACATGATTCGACATTTTCCAAAAATTCTAAATTAAGGTTTTTCCGAATTAATTAAGGTTGCATAAAAAAAAGTTGTAGGTGTACACTTCGGCTGTGAAATGTGTTCAGCCATTTCGAGCTTGCTGACCAAGGCCGCAATTTTCTCTTGGTACGCAAAACGTGCATTTCTTAGCCTAGGTTTGTTTTGTAAATGAAATATTGGTGTATTAAAATTGCGGGTAGATAAAATTACGAATGCAAGTATAGAGAGATCATCTGGGAAGTGGGAAGAAAGGGCCTCCAATATTTCGTTTGTCTAGGAGCCTCCATAAGGTTTAATCCGGCTGAAAAGTATAGCTTTGAGCATATCATTGGTTAAAATTAATATTTTTTTGTATGATGTGATCTTGTTATTATGGAGCGAATCTGCAGGTGTGTTGTTTGTTCTATTTATAATTCCATATGCTGTCAAACTATAACAAAAGCTAATCGACTTCTCGCAGATTAAATGAAATTGGATTGACAACTTCAACATCGATTTTGATCAACAATAGTGTAGTCTATCTAGATGTTGTTTTTTTTTCAATTGTTTTACATTACAATATGGTTCTTGGCGTGTTTTCAACAGTGACTCTTTTAACTGAATCTCGTTACTAATTAGACTAATTGTGATTATAAATCATTTCTCACACTTTTCTTCTTTATATATAAGCGTAATTTTAACATATTCACTGTTGTATATATGAGTTCAAAAATAAAATATGACCATCTAATGAGTAGGTACTTTTGTTACCAAAAAAAAAGGGTGACAGTCCTAAAAAATTCTGGACTCAAACTACAACACATTGTCCACACCTGAGCTAATAAATAGGTAAATTGTATTTGCATAGTTGTCTAGGCTAGATGAAAAGGGACTAGTTTAGCCCAATAACGAATACGGTTTTTTATTCTTCTCGCTAAATAAGTAACATAACCATAACGAAATATATTTCTTTATTATCGTTTTTTTTTTGTCGGCAGTTTGTCGAGATGAAAACTGAATTATTATTGCATACTTTTTCGTGTTAATATTACTTGAAAACATGACCAATTTGTTTAGTTTTCCAAATTATAAATTTATACGAAGAGAGGAGTTTTAAAATTTACAGAAACTGTTGTGTTTCTGAATACGAGTTGTAAATTTGCAATACATATGTAAATTTTTTAGTATTTGTCTCGGTTTCAGTTTGATCTCAACGACTATCTCTGGTAGGAATAGAAAAGAAAAACTGCAAAAATATAATAAACAATGATACAGAGATCATTAAAATTTGTTAAAATGTATAGAAGATACTCGAGATGAATAAAGAAACGATTGCCTGAAAATGGTAGAGTTTTCAGTGAAATGCGGTTCATCTTTGTTACCCGTTACATCCTCAATCAATAGTTAAGTAATCATATTTATTTGTATTTCTGGTGTTGCCCTTATCCATTACTAGATTCTGTCTTTCATAGCCGTCCATCATATATCTACTCGGTTTTTGTATGTTCAATATTAATTTCTAATCTTCAAATATTTCTAATAATTCTCTTATCATCGTCTTTGCATCGTCAATATTCTCTGTCAGGACAAATTGGTCGTCAGCAGATAAGAGTGTATGAATTACTTCATTCTCTAATTTATCTGAAGACCGCATTTTATGTCACGTCGCTTCCTTCCTCGTCCTTCTCTTCCAGTTAAAATGATTGCTGATAAATTAATTTCGTTTATATTTTAATATTAATCCAGCATGATCAGCAGGTCGCAAATTACATGTCGGCTTAACAGGATGGTTCAAGTACCGTAAAAATTCATTTTTTCAATTTTAAAAATGTCATATGAGATCATCACTTTGAAGTTCCACCTTTAGGCCTAAAATCGAAAATTGCGCTACTATTTCATCCTAAATCATCTTTAAGATGTTGTGAAACATAATGAGTTTTATTGTTTTCAAATCGGGCTAGTGCAAAGATAAAAATCAGGTTGGGTGAAGGTGAAAATATTATTTTCCGTCAGCAAAGTTCGTATAAAAATTGTAGGGTCAAACCCTGTTCGAGAGCAATGCTGTATGTGGTATAGTACACAAGTTTAACGAGACAAATTGTTTATTATTTATTGTCAGAGATATGAATATTTAGAAATTTACGTACTTTCTTTTTCTCTATATCACGCGTCATTTTTAATATCATTTATATGAAAGTCATTGAAATTGATGTCCTATTTGGATCGTAGCCCAGATATCGATATTATGATCAATAAATTGTCTTCCTTTGTAGTCGTTTTATTACAATTAAATGTTTCTAAGAGAAACTTTCTTTAATGAAATTAAAAAAAAAAACTGTATAGCAAGTATAACACGTCGTTTCTTCTCATCGCCACTTAAAGAAGATTTATTGCTTCTTCATGTAGACGTGTTTTCGTGCAATCTTATTACACAGTTATATAATTATAGCTTTAAAATCAAATGGGTCAAGTCAGATTGGTGTCACTATATTAGTAATAAATAAAGTTCTATGAATAAAATTCGATACACCTATATTATACTTATTTTTTATTGATTCTTATCGATGTCTCGATGATTTTCTTATCTTAAGTGACACTTATTTAATGACTTAATAAAATTCAAATTTTTATTTTAATAAATTTAATGAACTTGTTTTCCATATAGTTATGATATGGACGTGTATAGATCGTGTTTTATAAAATTACAAAAATATAAAACAACATTGAAAATAAACATACAAATAAATAAATTATAAATTGTTTTGGTTATTTGAATTTTTATTCATATCACGTTATCATATTTCATATCTAAACGAATAACGAAAACGTGAATTGTTTGAAGTGGATAGCCATTATAAGAATAATAAGAAGAAGAAGAATCATAAAAGTTGTTGTTGGTTTTATCGTTGCAACTTTCTGACATTTTTCAAAAATTCATCTTTCTTGTAATTGCCTGCAATTTCCAGTTTGCATACTATATGGTTCATTAGGTCAAGTCGATTTTGTTTCAGTATCCATTTTTGCATTAACATCTAGATCTAGAATAATAGTTGGTTGAATTAAACTCTGATTTGAATAAAGAACTTTAGAGATTAGCATCAAGTTTACACATGAGGATTACACATTTAATTAAACTGTAAATTGTTACTTATCAGAATAATATCATACTAATCTACAACCTTTTAGTCTGTTAAATATCTTATCATATCACTACCTAAAATTAAATGAGAAATAAATTGTGAGACAATTATTATATAATTTACTCTCAATTTTTTTTCGTCTAACAATAGGAAGTTCATTTCAAAGGGGTGATTTGTGGCACGTGGGAAAATATGCAATAATCGAGACTGACAGTTCATCACTAGTTCTCGCTACTCAACTATCATCTTGTTAGACTGTATTTTTTTTCTAGAAAAAAGGCAACCGAAACAGTAAAGAACAATCCGATATTGTTATATAGTGGGGTGTGTGTGTGTGTGTTATGTTTGTAACGTTTACACTACAACTTTTTTCTGTTAACATGTTCACCCTACAGCTGTCAAGATATTTCCCCAAATACCTGTATGCGTACGCGCCAAACATGATGGACACATTTCTAATAACAATGGAAATCTTGAACTTATATTCCGGGTCATTGAATAAAATTCTTAAATTTCCTGTTTTATGAATAAAAAAATCAAAAAATTTGTAAAAACATCTATCTGTCTCACTACTAACAATATTCTGTTTGTTTTTTCCTCACGTATTGGAATCGATCTAATTTTGCAGAATCAATATAGGCATTCGTGCGATAAATGCAAGGTGTGAGTAGTAAAGATCGCGACCAGGTAGTAATTTTTGGATAGAGATAGCAAACAAATAAATAAAAGAGATGAAGTCACACAGTTCCCCATCTAAATTGGGGGATTTCGCTTTTGGTTAGCCGTCGAAAATTTGAAAAGAATTTAAGAGCAAAAAAAAAGGGGGAACGATACAATCTCAACGGATCTCACAACAGACAATCCGGAAGAGGAAGGAATCTTATTGGTATATTAGGACTGAAGGTTAGATACAGACGAATGAATTTTAATATAGAGTATCCATCTTTTTTTTTTTTTTTTAAATAAGGTGGAAAATTTATGAGTTTAATATATATTTTATGATGATAATTTATGGAAAGGATTTACTTGTAAATAATTTTAAAAGTTTTGAAAATTGAAAACAAGCAGGTGTGCTGATATAAATTCTGTCTTATAATCCACATCGAACAAACTCCATGGGGAATTTATAGAATGTTTCTATAGAACTTATTATCCACCAAGAGTAAGTCAATGCTTCACCATAAATGGTTTTTTAATTGTTGTTTTGTTAATCATAGAAATTATTGATTATTTTTATGATAAGAGAAGACACCGCCTCATCTTTATTGACAACACCTTATGGGGGGTACCTTTTAAAACTTTTAATTCACAAAGGATACACACACAACAAAATATAATCTTTAGGGATGATAAACCCGCCTCCTGACGTGTGTATCAGTGTATATCTTATTCTTTATAGTTTTCTTTTAAAATTTCTTGTATATGGGAAGAGAGATTTTGGTTATTATATTTTCCAATATTTACGAGGGTTTTTTATGAATTTTTCATGAGAATTCAAAGTAAAAAGAAATAGGAGACAATTTTCAAATTTAATCTTCTAACTTTGAGTTGTCGGCCAGACGTTTATTGTATCCGTAGACAATAGTTGACTAAATTTGGTGTTTGCTGATTTCTGATTTAATCCGATGATGATGGTGGTGATTCATTCGCATAGAGGGTGGACTATGAGTCTCTTTGAAGGCTTTTTAATTGCTTATACATTGTCTGTTGCAGCAAATAGGAGGCTATACACTGTTGGACAAACTTATAGGTACATAGAGAAAAATATCATCACTGAATCGTACATGAGATGAACGAGATTGTTGTAAAACGTACTTTTTGTACACGGTCTCAGTTTACACTAAAAATTGTGGCGTATTTTTTTATGTTATTATAAGTCTGAAGAAAGAACGTTTTTTGAACATATTCTCCGTGTAAATCAAGGGATAGGCGACTTTGTAAACGTACACTGACCATTTTGCCATAAACTATGAAGTTCACTGTTATTATCTTTTTACTAAATCAAAGTGAATAACGGTATCGTATACCGGAAGTCACGGAACATTAGACTTCTATGATGTATTATTATCGATGTTTTTAGAATTTTCGAGTTTGAAAAATGAAAATAATTGTAATATTTCTGCGTAATCGAGGAAAAAACAATTAATTTTTTTTCCGGATTCATTTTCGATGATGTAGAATTTTTATAATAAATTAGCGTCATATTGTTGTCATATGTTTGCAGTTTGTTGCACAATCTTGCTGATGTTAATTGCATAATACGCGTATAATTAATGTGTCATCATTATTTTTGCCTAAATTTTATTAATATTTTGTTTGAAGATGTGGTTGTTTTTTTATTTTTAATATTTGAACGATCCTCTTCGATACACTTAATGTAAATTTTAAACTATCAGCTGTATTATCTTACAATTTAAATGGTAGACTTGGATAAATTGCATTCATTTTAGATTTTTAGATAATTTTTATTGCCGACACACTAATAATTTGCATAAATTAATTTTTATAAAATCCATACATTAACCAAATTGTAGGCGGTCATTAGATAATAAAAAACCATCTATAGTTAGGTACATGATTGTAGGTAATGATTTTTGTTTTATGTGGAAAGAGAGTTGAAGTTTTATCTTATTATTCATCGTGTCAATTTTGCATTATTTATCAACTGCTCTTCTGTTCCTGACATACCTCCTTTGAAATTGTATTAATTTTGAATTGACTACTATACTAAAGAGTAATCAAAGAGGTCAGAGCCTCTTTGTCTACCTACATACAATATACGTGTATTTCGCTTTGTTCGATAGCAAACGAAAACCCTAAGACTTAACAATGATAGAACAAAACATCATAATGGATTGTCAACAACAGATAGTAAATACAAAAGATGAGAGAAGTTTAGTAGTTTTAGCAATAGGTAATAGTGTTCGCGTATATAATATGAACAGCTGACATGGAATAGTAGTGGGCGTAAAAATCTAAATCGAATTCCACCCCTTCTTGTTAGAAATTGTACATTAAAGGGGATTGTAATTAACATGTGAACACGTGCACTATTTTGCTACCCTATGGCGTCATGTTTGCTATGTATATATGTAGATATACACCTATTGACTTATCCACATTAGGTAGCTATTTTGAGAGAGGGTAATGTGGAATATTTAATGATATTTGACAGCTGGTCAATTATTACAGATGCAAAATAATTTTAGAGTATTGCATGTTATTTGATATTCAATACAGGTAGTAAATTGTCGTACTTATATTAGCAAAAATTAATGCCGTTGTTATGCGTTATAACAGTGTTGCCCAGTTGATTTGCAACAAATAGCAGACTTAGTAAAATAGAATTGAAAAGAATCATGTATGAGTTTTAGACATAATTCCACCCTTATCGTTAGTAGTACAGGCTGAATTATATTTGTAATAAGCATAATTAGCATTACAGCGTTTTTGTTAAAATAATTCTCATGTTCATTTCAGCTGCCCCTCCTAAACTTCGATTTAAATCAACTTTGTGTTATTTGTAAATAAAGCTCACTTAACTTAGAAATTAAATGAGGCTAGTTTAAGTCGAGTGTTAGGAAAGGAAGATAAACCGGGCCTTAATAATACAGATTACATTATATAATAGAACAAAATAAATAAACTCAACTAATAATGTGATGGGGGGTGTAGTTGTGATTAGGTTTTGATTTATTGTTCATAAAAATGTTGACAACATTATACACACACGTCAACTTGTTTGTCGATTGACCATCCTTCAAATCTGTTGATAAATCGATGTGTTTATGAGTCGCCTAACAGTAATATATAAGGGTTAGTGAGCCAAAACCTTATTTTCCAACTATTTGTATTGTTTCTAGAGATTCAGCAGATATACTTCAAGTAAAATATTGTTACTGCTATGTATACGCTTAGAAAGCATTTGCTAGATTATCCAAGAGTACGGAAATAATGTCTACAAGTACATGTTGGGGCTTAAAAAGAAAATTAACAAGATTTTGCATTTTCAACATGTTCTTTGATAAATAATTCAATTCGTTCCTGAAAATGTTAAATTTTGTAATAGCTGCCTGTAAAACAATCGTTCTTTGTCTTCAAGGGAATTTGAAGTCATTGGTGACAACCTAATCCAGATATATTCCTTTATAGTTCAACATATCTTAGACATAGTCATCTTGATCGATTTCTATGTTTTCAGCAGAATTCTGAAAATGCCCATTTTATTCACAGCATTCAAAGCTAAATTGCAACATTGTAACAAGTTACTTTCAGCCTGTTTCAAGTAAGAGCAATTGTTTAGTAGAAAACAAGCGATTTTTCTCATTCACAAAAAAATGCAATTGTTTAACCCAGGTCTGGCCAGCCCGCAACCCAATGGGTCAAATATTGCGGCCCCCACCTGATCTTTTTATATCACAACAATAGTTCTTTCGTAGCATTGTTTAGGTTAGTCAGGCCTGGTTTAGACTTTATTCATTTTATTAATAAAGTCAAGGCGACCCATTCGAAATAAACAGGCTCTACAATTAATCCATACCTATTTATCGTATAGTTGGTGTATAAATAATATGAGAAAATGGTTGTTTGGGAAAATGTTATTCATTGTAAAAATTTCATACCTTTCACAGGACATCTGAAATAAACTTTTGCTCTTTTAAAGTATCAACCATTCGGAACGAAATCGATATTATTACATAACTGGCTAGATGAAGGTATAAGCAGGTAGATTTCTTTCGTATATTTTTCAATTCATTTCAACGATTAACAATATATTTTAAAAGAATTTTTTAATTTTACAGTTCGAAATTTACAACTGTATTGTTTCATTTGCAAGTCATCCGTAGATCATGTTTTTTTTTTTGGTGTCTTGCTCTTCTTCAGAACAACTGATTAAATGTGAATATTACTTTGTAAACTTTTAATCAGTCGACAATTAGTGTAAATTTTACAATTTGTTTTTGTTGTTAAATTCTATATACACACAAATTGGTAATTTTGTTATCAATTGAGGTCATACAACCGTTTCTTTGTTTCTTTGAAAGATCAAAGCAAATTGAACTTGATAAAGTTCACTTGTTCTACATTTAAAATAGATCGGCAATTTATTTTGCTAGGTAAAAATTTATTATTATTACAACATATTTATAACATTTGGATAAACATTACTGTTATCAATTTTAATTTTATTATTAACATTGGCGACAATATTGTTTTGTTGAAATAATGCGATTATTTTTTTAGATAAATTTCAAAGAAATCCATCGTTTTTCTTTATAATACCGCAAGAAATTCGGTTTTTCCTAATATTTGTCGACGCAAAATTTTTGCTGGTTTCGATAATAAACCACAGAAGTTCCTATCATGAAGCTTTTGGATTGTCAGCAGCAACACTTTTTCTTAACTTACAATTAGATTATTTTAATTCATGGTTAGTTATCTTTCTATAGAATATTAAGGGTGGAATTGTTTATAATCTATAAATTCATCCACTTTTATTATCAAACCATATAGCCAGCTGTTTTTCGAATTGATCATAGACAGGTGGTGGTTTTTTTATTAATTCAAACATTGATTTAAACCAAGCATGAAGACAAAACGGTTAATATTGTAATTCCATAATCAGTTACAATAAATAAACAATCAATGACCAAAAAATAAACAAATTTACAATTTCTATTAAAAGTCAGGTAGTTTAATATTTGGAAATAATTTGTTACAAGGTCATGTTTTGAATATTAACGAAGGAATTTAAATTAAAAAAAAATATAATTAAAACCAGTCTAATTTCTAGGATATCCAGCAACTTGTTACTGTTGTTTTTTTAGAACAGTGGCTCTCAAACTTATTCTCTGGCAGAATCCTTATACAGTATTTCACATATCGCAGAAGCCTCGGAGCTTTGCAATTATGTGACGTACAATTTCATGTTTCAACCTTTAATTAATTTGAATTTTCTTTAAAAAATTATTTACGTTTCATGAAATTATTGTGAAATTATCTTGGTGCCGTGGAGCCTCAAAATTATTCCGTGGAACACCAGCGTTCTATACGGAATCTACTTTGGTAACCACTGTTTTAGAAGATTAAAATTAAAATAGCGTTTATAGCAAAGATGAGAAGATAATTTCAGACCATCTGTTTTACAACAAATTAGTTTATTTTCATTTCCAAATTGACAATAAACAATCAAATTTAACATTGTTTATACATGCGTAGTGATTACTGAGCCTCACATATGTTTTATTGTAAATTTTTAGTAATTTTTTTGATTCTTGTCCTTGTCATTTAAACTAATTCCCAACAACAACAACAAACGTTTTTTTTTTGTATCAAACAATATTCGTGAAATTACATTTGTTTTCTTTGGTTGTTGTTCTGTGTGCATGTTGTTAAAGGAAATTGTCCGATTTCTTCCGGGCATTAAGATTTGATTTATTAAATCTTCTCTCGTGCAGCTTCTTTCTTAGTAATATTCAAGTTTGTTTTATTATCTGGATAACGGGTATAACTGTTATTGTTATATTGTAACAACAATAACAACACATTTGATATTTTCGTGATTCTTTTTTTTATTCGTATTTTGATCACTTGTTATGATATTACATGTAGTTAGTATGGTAAGAATCACGAATCAAGTAGACAATAAAAAATTTATAATAAAATACAACATCGCTAACTTATAGTTTGACTGATATTATCTATTCTTTCAGTTCTTTATCGTGTAAGTTGTCTTTGTATAAATCGTATGATAAATCGAAACGTGTCTAGTAGAAGAAAGCTTGAATTTTAAACATTTCAGAGCCGAGGACAAAAAAAAAACTCAAATACATCTCTTAGAAATTATCGTATAGTTAACTTTGAATCAAACCATTTAATTATGAACATATGATAACTATAATTGGGCTTAATAATAAGTCAGATTGACTTTTTTATTCTCAACTATAACCAGCGCTGGCGCTAGGATGTTTAGACTAACAATAAGTCTTAGGCCTATAAACCTTTGTACCACCCACACATTAGCTAAATAGATTTAAAAAAAAAACGAAAGTTTATAAAATAAGATATATTCCAAAATTTCTGCATAAATCTTAGTCAGAAATTTTGCCGGCCCTGCCGCCTTTTATCGTTTGCCGTCCTGGGCAAATGCCTGATTTGCCCATACGGTAGCGCCGGCCCTGACTATAACACAGGTATCTACCGGTTGAAACAGGTCATCTAGGAACATAGGAGAAACTACAAGAACCGGGATAGTCTTATAGCCTTCGTTTGGATTGTAAAGAGATGGCTGGTAGAATTTTTGTAAAATTACCCCCCCCCCCATGTTCTTAGATGAAATGTCTCGTATCTGTATACAGAATATCTCATCTAATGCTGCAATTTCTGTACTTGTGAACGATAAGGGAAGAGAGCACAGTGTCTAAGAAAATCGTCACTAATACTACAAAATTGTGTTTATTAGAAAACAATTGGTATTGAAAATTATGATGCTGATTTTGCGGATTTATTCCAACAATTAGGCTGCTAACTACAAGGGTACTTTTCTTATGAATTATTTCTTTCGTTCATGAATAACGGAAACGTTGCGTTAGTTGAAATTTTCTGTGTATAGTTCTTTTATTGTTTGAAAATAAAGAATAACACCATCTGTTTCATTATTTATTGTCACAATTTTTTTGCATAACTGTAAGAATTGATAAAACATATGCTGAAGCGCCTGTAATTTTAATTTACAAACATTTTAATATTGTTGATGTTGAATTTTTATATTTTTTATGCAATCATAAACGTATCATCATATTTTTTTTCGCTTTGTTCAGTGTAAAATAGTAGGAAATGTTAAAAATGCACTTGTAAGCTATCTTCCAACTTTATGAATTAAAAATATTTTCTGTTGTTGTAATTGTAAATATTTATGTGAAATGGTGATTCAATCAAAATCGATAAACCCTCCATTGTGGAAAGACGAAAACTTTCAATAAGCAATAAAATCGTAATTTACAACCAAAATAATTGAATCGATTCATCATCTGTTTGCCAAATACACATCGTATTTTAGTGGGGTATCAATGAACCAGTTCGTCAATTAAATCAAATCAAATCATTATCAAGTACAAATTAAACATTTGATTATCTCAAATTACGAATTGTATTTAAAATACGCTTGCGCTTAAAAGCACGAGGTTTATGTTGATTGAGTGGGGAGTAGAATAAGGGACCCCACTTTCGGTCCCCTTTACATGAGACAAGTTCTGAGACAATATTCCTATAGTACGTTTTATCATGAGATTTGGTTAACATATCGTTTATACTATAACAATACGATCCTTATCAAATATCCTAAAATAATGATGAATAATATTAAAGTTAATCCTCCACAGTGTTGTCTTTTAAAAAAACTTAGTAAATTTGCAAAAACTTAGGGTGATGTTTAGTGTTGATTTTGATTAATAATAATAATAATAATGGTGGATTTAAAAAATGATCCATCTATAACAACCCCAAAAAAATCAAAGGGTATATCAATGAATACAGTGAAAAATTGGTTATTACCGGAAAAAAAGCAACAACAAACGGAAACACCAAAATTTCAACGGATGCCGGAATCGTTTCTACGGTCGATCCGGAGACGATCATTGCGTGTTAAAAGGACGAAATCATTGGTTTTACCGGAAAAACGGAAGTCTGGTGAGTTATTTTCCTTTTGTATGAAATTTCATCAAATTAAGGAAATCAACATGTTTAATTTCCCTAATAAATTTACATTATTCATCATTATTACAACATAAATATGTAAACTTGTATTTAATAATACTTTCTTTTACGCATATCCATTAGCATGGTTAATATAGAAATTCTTTTCTATTTGGTGAAAGTTTCTTTAGGAAAAATTTAAGTACAATTACTTTTGAGTTTTGTTTTTTTATCTTAATCGAATTTTTATTAAATAAATTTCATCTGATAACAAAATTTTTGTTTTCACTTTAGGTGTTAGAAAGTTTATCGATTTTGATCTTTGCTTTTTTGATTCATTTTTTTCCACTTAAATACATACAGGTAACAATAAGTATTCTTCATAAATAAATTGTTTAAGATTAGTAAGACACATATACCAGCTGACATTGCCATACATCTTCCGATTTTTACCTTTGAGAGCATCAACAGCTGCCTTACTGATCTTCATTCTAAACACCGTACTTTGCTATTATCGAATAGGAGAGAATAGAAAAGAATTCCTATTACTACTACTACTACTATGAAGCGAATTCAGAGCATTCAAGAGCATTCACCAAAAAAATATTGACATACCTATACCTACCTATATCAAATTATTATTTTAATTTATCCAATGTAACGGATATTAGGGTATCGTTATTATTTTATATGTTTTTGATAAATTAACAGTGTACTCATCTGTCAGCTTTAATGAAATTAATATTGGGGTAAGGGTTCGTGTTTCTCATAAAATTGTGGATATTAATTTAATTCATTCAATGTATATTTCATGGTGTTGTGAATACAACATTGAAATTTTATTACTAACAGATAAATAATAGTTTTTTGTTTGTCATTTGGACTGAAAATAGAGAACTAGTTATGGTTTAATGATCGTTACAGTGTTTTTGTGTGTTTAATATACCTTGAAATAGAATTAATAAAACATACATTGAATTTTGAAAGGTTTTTGTAATATTTGTGTGTCAAGAGGCTCCTCCTAGCCCATTTTAGGACTACTTGCACTTATAGTATTGTAGATCTTTTAATCCGTTTCAAAAAACAATCACAGATAAGATGAGATAATAAATGCGCGGTCAATAACATTTAAAAAAAGCCACGATGTATTTTTAATCGTCACGTGTTGACATACCTTATAAAGATGGTGATTTTATAAATAATTTCATCCGCTTCACGTGTGTCTAATTTTATTCCAAATATGGTCAGTTATTGTTATTGAGTTGATTGTTATCTAGTATTGAATATATTACCAAAATTAAACCTCATGAGATCAATAAAAACAGTAAATTATTAGTAATTTCCAATAATATTGTAAATTTTCCTCTATTTATTGTAAATAAAATAATAAATGTTTGATTATCATTTTTTTAGGTGTTAAATTGGTTTTATGTGATGTCTACAAAGTAGTAATCTTTACTGTTACTGTTTATAAAAATGCAATCAATTTTGATCTCTTTGGATTTCCTCAATTTTCTTGTTATCTTATCCATTACGTGTTAGGACTTGGAAAAAATCATATTATCGTCGAATATTACAAGCCAATGTTTCCCAAACTAGAGGGTCGTCTAAACGAAACTTTAAATTGATCTGAGATTATGTCGAAAAATAAACATAAAGAATCCATTGCAAAATTATGCTGAACTCAATGGATAAACACAAATTTGACAAATTCTTCTATAATAATAATAATAATAATAGTAGAATTTTTTGTCTTCCTCCTCCTCCTCCACCTTTTTTTCCTCCGTCTCCGGAAATTGCTATAGCTGTGCGTATGTTTGATTTCCGTGTCCGGACACCAGCTGTAGGTATCATCCCAGTCACGCACCTGTCCTCTTCACTATCATAATCATCATATATTTCGTGTGTCTTTTGAAAAATAAGAGTGGAAAAACGTGCCTTCCTCTCTACCACTATTATCCGTTTATAGTTTGATAACTGCATTGTTTATTATATTTTGCCACATACATATGTCAGTATTGAACAGAAATTCATTGTAAACTTCAACGAATCAATGTGTGAATGAATTAGAATTAGGCCAGATAATTAAGTATTGACAAAATACCGTTAGAAATGTCAATAAATTAGATTTTTCGCCTACAGTAATAAATAAAGCAACGCAAGTTATACCTTGGTATTGAACGCAAAATAAATCCGAATAGTTACAAATTAAGTTTTTATAATCGGTTTGTGATCACTTAATCGACTTGACTTGGGTAAAAACGAGAAGAAACGGCCAGTGGCGCAGCCTCGTGGGGTCTAGCCCCCCTCCCCCACTATGCCGGATTTTTCACGAGAAATAAATAGTTGAAACCTTTTGAGAAACACTTTCAATAAAAGTTCTGATATACACAGACCAGGCGTTTCTAATATGAATATTGGAAAAAATACCAGGCTCAACCTACTCTTAGGCGTAAGGGTTTCGCATAAGTTAGATAAGATAAACAGGAAGTAAGTGGTATTTGACCTAGAATGCCGATCTACTTTGATCTTTGTCTGATACATCTACATGTTTCACCATGATCTTTACAACGAAAAAGTAAAGCAAGATTTTTAATTGGGAGTTGTCAATAGCTGGAGTTCTTAGACGCCTGACCACTTATTTTCTGTTTATCTCTGCAGAATTTCTAAAAGTCTGTACAGGTGACTAGATTTGGTAGGTTTGAATTTGCACTCCTCCAGTTTTTAAAGCCATGCTGCGCCACTGGAGAAGGCATAAGCGTACTCTTGCAGGCAAATAGAAGATTTTAGCTAGTAAACACAAGAGTGACAGTTACCCAAATATCTGTAATGTATATTAAAGACAAGTTGGCTATATACAAATAAACAGAGTGTATTTTAGAAGGATGATCTTTCAAAAAATTGAAACTTCTTATTGATAGTTAATGAAAACATTCTTCGGTTTATGGATTTCTTCGAACTCTTCATTATTCTGTTCTAATACGGTTCTTTGACAAATATTGCGATATAAGTACATATGTATGTGATTAACACAAATAAATCGCTCGTAAAACGGTGTAGAGAAAATTAAGTTGATCTAACTGTTTTTTTTTTGTTTTTTTTAAAGGAAATTAGTAACAATTAAGGAAATGATAAAAGTTTTTTTTGATTCTATTTAAAATGAACTGTAAAAGAGAAATTTTACGCCAAATCAAAAATTTTGCGCATTAAATTGGATTTATTCCTATAATACGTATAGTTGTAGTAGTTAAAACCTACTGGTATTGAGAAAAATTACACAGGAAATGTTGTAAATGTTGTAATTTACCTGCTATCAACTGGATAGATCTGAAATTACAATTATTTCCATTTATTTGAAGAAACCAGTTGTATTTATATTTGTTGGGATAGAACAGAAATTTATTTTCTATAGCTTTTTTTATTGGAAAAAAAATCATAACATATTCAGACTACTATTTAAATTCTTGTCATGACTTTGTAAAACATCCTGTCACGTAAATACCTAAACATTACTAAAGTATGTAGGTATACCTATAAGATGGAAATTCTTTTGATTTTACGATCGAAACAGTGACAAGCTGACACTTGTTCTATCGCTATCTCTATAATGTATTGATTCTTGATTTTAATTAAATTTTCATCCACTTCTAGAAGCTTCCATCATAATTTGTAGTTGTGCAATTGAAAGCTCCACAACTCAAAGCAAAATTTTCCAATCATTTTTATTCTTTCGTTTCGTTTACATTCCATTCCATCAGTTTTTATCGAAATACACTCTGGGTGAATTTTTCTTTTTTTGCAAGAATTCTATTTGGTTTATAGTTTACAGTTATGGTTGATTTGAATTTGACCATCTGTTTCGAAATAAGACAATTTAAAAATCGAAAAAAAAACTTACCTATTGTTCTCATAATGACTCTTTGATTATTATTAATTTTAATTTGTTTATATTTTTTTTTGTTTTCCAGATTCTTTCGTAAATAGCCAAGAATGGACATTATCACGTTCTGTACCTGATTTACGTTTAGGTATTGTTGGTTCATTATCATCAGGTAAATCAGCATTAGTACATCGATATTTGACTGGTTCATATATGCAAGAAGAATCACCAGAAGGTGGTCGTTTTAAAAAGGAAATACTTGTCGACAATCAAAGTTATTTATTATTAATACGTGATGAAGGAGGGCCACCTGAATTACAGGTAATAAATTGATTATTTATTATATTTTTTATTAAATGATTAAATAAAAAAAGACTGTCTACATGTAAATTATTAACTGATTGCGTCGTATTGGCGCCACAATTTACCCCTTTTATATGTTGTTTAATGTCTTTTTGTACACGCAACATAATGTATAATCAACCAAATTTAAAAATGTCTGGGTGCCTTTAAGTTTGTTAGGCTAACTATAAAATGATTCTATTCTTTAATTTTTCGATGCTTGGTGTTTAAAAATTCACGAATTTGTTTATTAGAATTATTATTACCGTTGACAGTCGAGTCAGGTCAAATTTGTTCGACCATATGTTTTAAAGAAGTTTTAGCTTTTTGTTTATTCCTTAAACTAGTTTAAACCATTTAAACTATAGGTTTGTCTTTTTGTTTTGTATTGCAAATTGTTTTTCGTAAGTATTTCATACAATAATAGTCGATCAATTATCTTATTTAGATAAAAGTAATAAAGACTTTAATTAATGTAATGTTGTGGTATAATGTTGTGTAGATATCGTGAGGCGCCAGTAGAATCTTGCAGGCACGATAAACAACCAACATTTTAAACTTTAAGTAAAGATTTATTCATTTTACATTGTTTTAACAAATGCCTTATTTTGTTACAATGCATATACTTATCGCGCTTTAGCATAAAAAAAAATAATTTAAATAAGACAATTATAATAATCGATACATAACTGAATTGATAAAGAAACAACAGCGTAGTTATACCATGAGGTCCGGAGGCAGTTGTCCCCCGGCCCAAATGTGTAGTGGACGTCGCTATCAGAAGAAGTAAATTATAGTAAACCCAATATTTGCATGCGTTTTTCTTTTTCAGTTTATAATTTTGCTTGAACTGTATACAGAATGTCTAACGTAAATGTTTTTAAGTTTTCAAAATTTGTCATTTTCCTTTTTTTAAAAAAAAAACACGATAAAGGTAAGGGGTTGATATAAGTAGTAGACTTATTGATAAATAAATATGAGCCAATGGACACGACAGAATTATATTTACTACACAACTATTTGTTTCTATTCATTTTTAGATAAATTATGTTATTGTTTTTAGCCAAATGATAAATGATGTTAATCTATGGACAATTTTATTTTCACATTAGTAAATGTCACTAACAAAACCACCACCTATCTCTACTTATTTACTAATGGAACTGTCATTTTTACTGCAACAATTTCTAATCCCTTTCGATTTTTGTTAATCAAATGACAAATTTCGAAAACAATAAAAATATACTCAATGATATAGAAATTACAATACCAAGAAGGGGTAGGAATTTATTAAGCAAAGTTGTCAGGAACATTTAATTAATAAAAGGTAGCAATTGATTAATATGGGTCCCCCCATATTGGTCATACACTCTTCTACTCTTCGTGGCATCGTTTCTATCAGATGGTCGATTTCCTCTTGAGCTATTTTGTCTCAAGCAACCTGTAATTCGTGCTGTAAACCTTGCAGTGTCTGCGGAGACTGCAGCAAGTTCCTCAGTCTTCTCCCCATAATGTCCCAAACATTACCTTCTGCAAATCGGTCCATAGAGCGTCTTGCAATATGGGGACGGGCATCTCCTGCGAGTCTTCCAACTACCCAAGAAATGGAAGAATACGGAGCTCTAACACCTCATTCACATATCGCTGTTCGGTCATATTGCACCAAACAAGACCTGCTCCCATCTCTACAGTTTGTGCACAGGTCTCGCAACCGAAAATTCAACATAGCGACTTTCCGCACGTGTTCGTCTGATCCTCTTACGTTCATCATGCATCTCCAAACAGAACTAGGATTCCTTAGGCTAAACACATAGTGAAGCGGCGAGCAAAGCAGCGATGAAAGCGGAGAGCAAAGCGGCGATCGTATGTAGCGTTGATAAAAATTTGCCAACACATAGTGAGGCGTATAAAATCGTGCAGCGATCATGGATATGTCTCGTAGTTACCTAAGTACAATCAACATTTCTACAAAAATATCTAAAAAATCCGAAAACAATTTATACCACCATATAGAGAATTAAAATACCTTTCAAATGAAGGGCTATTTGACCCCCTTTGCTATTTAAGACTAATTAGTTGGGGGCTGCCGGGGCTAGGGGGCTGACGCAACAAAGTCGCGAACGACATTGAAATGTGTCCCCCTCAAAACAAAAATCGACCTGTCTCAGGATTTTTGCTTGAATGATTGTTTTTTGGTCTCACAGAGGTTTTTTAATAAAAACACTACTTATGAATGCCTCAATTTCCATTTTAAGCAACGATTTGAACAGCGATGATAGCAGAGAATTCAAAATTGTTTGAAATCGTTGCTTTGCTCGAGTATCACAGCGCTGTTGCATCGTTGCTCGTCGCTCCACTATACGCGGTTCAATAGGGATACATTGGTTTATTTTCGCCTCTTTGCTCTCCGCTATCATCGCTGCTTCACTATGTGTTTAGCCTTACTGAACACCAGTCTATGCCACTCTAGGTTCCAGTGCAGTCGTAACCTACAGCACTCCAAATACTGCTGTTGGTGTTGAGCTGTTAATGGTAACACAAGATGTGGCCGATACGATTGCAAACTGAAAGCTCTGATTCTGCGGTAAACCGTTCGAAGGGTTATAGGACGACCTTCGTTAGCTAACCATTGATCGGAAATTGATCTAGTACTGGAGAATCGATCTCTTCTTCTGCGACGTTCTTGACTTTCCGTAGTCCATGCTTGATAGCAGTGCTGCATGATGGTGGATTGGTTCCGGTTAAAGCAATTTGCAATTTCTCTGAACGAAAAACTACTTTCGCATAAACCAGCAATACAATCTCTGTCGAATTAGCTTAATTTGGGGGTAATTTCCTCGTTGACGCACTCTAGGCTTGATGATATGATAAAACAAACGATTAAAAGTCAAAACAATAAAGAAAAGAACACAATCTTGCAAAACATACACCTGGTAAAATTGTTAAAAGAAACTGAAAGAACTGTCAGATAAGCCATCATCACTTGAACGATACGAATGAAATTTTAATCAATTGCTATCTTTTAGTAGTTAAACGTTTCTGACAAGTTTGGTTAAGAAATTCCTACCCCGTTTTTGGTGTTGCAATTTCCATGTCATTGAGTATATTTTCGTATTCAAAATTAATGGTGTTTGTTCCATTTGGCATTTGGGATGTTTTAATTTGTAAAGGAGCCTATTATGGAAACTGGTTAATTAAATCTTGTCCCCTAAATTAAATTTGAAGTTACGCCATTGATAAGAAGTATAAAATTTAAAAGTCTTGAAAGATGTTACTGCAATACTGTTTTTACACAAACAGAAGTCTTCTCCCCCTGTTTTCGTTAGATGCAAGAAAATATCTTTTAAATATATAGATATTTTGTTGTCCTATAAATTTCTACTGAAAGCATTTCCAATTTTCTATATCAAACAGATAGTGTACTTGGTAGCTTAAAAGAACGAATTGAAACGTTTCAAAGGGAGAAGAAAAATTCAATTCACTATAAAAATATTATGAATTGTAGGTATACGTACGAATTTTCACCAACATCATCTACAAGCATTCGCATTGTTTTTCCATGGTAGCAAAAAATTGTTGTCAATTATCCTTCATTTTTTTATTGTTAAAAGCATGTAACCCTCTCGATGCATTTGTAATGTACATCTGAAAATGGGGACGATCCTATCGATTGTATGGCACGAAATTTATTCGATAGAGATAGTTTTAGTAATACTACAATGTTATAGACAATGATAGTTCTATCATACATGTATGTTGAAGTGAAATGTAGAGAGATAGAGAGATGGGGGTAGAAACAGGCGCCGCGGCGCTACCTACCCTTGTCCGCTTTTGTCGGAAATTTCGCTTCAGTAAGGGTTTCATAATCAAACTGTAAGGTTGTTTGGATAATTTTTATTTGATAATACAAAAAAATAAAAATAAAACAGGTGGACGAGAGACGTATAATGCGTGAGTTGAATTCTATGTAAGCATTCAATATTTTCATTGTTTAATCATTGCGCAAAATTAGAATTAAAATCAATTTATGTGATTGGAAATTTTTGAAAATTTATTCGATACAAATTGCTTTTGCATGAAAAATGTTTCTATGAATGTTTCATGAACTTATCGATCAAATGAATATTTTATGGACAAGTTTTCAATATTGACTTTGTTTGTATTTAATTCAGTTTTAATAGAATATTGTAAAGAAATCGTTTTTTTGTTTGTTTTTGATTAATAGTAGAACTTCACCTTTCTAATCCTGATTAAAACGTACAGAATAAGTTTTAAAAGAGACATAAATATCTTGTTCGTAGTATTGCAGGCGAAAAATAAGTTCAAAAGCTCTTTTTCTTGCTCCATTCTTTCTTTCTTTCTTTCTTTCTTTCTTTCTTTCTACTACTACATGCCATTAACATTTTTTTTTCCGCCTTTCATTTGCAAAATTTTTATGTCTTGTTTTCCCCAATTCATTCACCCCTCTAGAGATTTAGTAAACAGATAGCAGAAGGGTGATAGATAATTTGTGTGGGTAGTTTCACGTTGTTTTTGTTTCCATTGAATTGTTTACGAAACTGTGTGTTAATAAATTAACAACTATTTCACAAACATTGATTTATATAACAACATATAAACAACAACAACAACAAAAAAAACACAATCGGAGAGATGTTTAAATTTTGTCAACAATCAAAATGAAATCTGCTTTCATTGTGTGGCGTTTTTTTTTAATTTTATTTGTTGATTCAAATATTTTCTATTGATTTCCTATGAATGTGCACCAATAAAATACAAACAATACGAACATTTTAATAATTCTCTGTTAGTAAAGTCTCATTCCCTCTTTCTTTGTACAATAAATTGGTTCGTTTTCGGCAAAAAAAACGCTTTTTTGTATTTCGGATATCGAAACACTTCTCTTTGAAAGTTCTGTGAAATCATTGCTTTTCCCATATTTTCTTCTTATCAAGCGTTGTACTATGATGAAATAAAAGAATTAAATATTTGAGAAACAAATTGTGCGTCCACTGATTAGCGTATTTCAAAAATTTATGATTTCTTTACGTTTTCAGAATTTTCATGGTGTCAATCCCGAAAAAACCCTTTCAATTATAAATAGATTAACAAGTATGTGTGATTATTGATTTTTTTAATACGCGGATATTCGAAAAACAAAAATAGAGCTCCAGTTAATTTTAATTTAAAAATTGCAAGTTGCTATAGCAACCAACGTTGAAATTGGAGCATTTAGCTATTTCGCAAAGCTTACATTGATTACCACATTAACTGGAAAGCTATTTATTATCTAACAACTAATAATA